>PVJS01051139.1:0-14076 GCA_004027185.1 Glis glis | reverse complement strand
AAACGGAGATCGAAAACAAGCAGGGGTAGAAATTTCTTTCTTCCGGGAACTTAACATTACAGATACTATCTTGCCGGAGAAATTATAAACAAAAGTGTACATATATTTAAATTCATTTTTATAATTTTAATACCAGCTGTTTAAAACTTAGAGATAATGACAAAATATGGGATATGATATACCTAGAATGTACAAAAAAAGAAAGCAGTCGGGAGTTTTTATCTCCCTCTGGCAAATGGAGAGAAATTAAAAGTCATTTCAGGACACTTTTATTTTGTGATTTAAGGCAAACATGTTTCCTGGTTTATATAGTGTATGCTTTCTCGTAGCCCCCAGGAATGAACTTGTTGGATATTGGGAGGACAGCAGAACTAATTTGTCTTGTCTCATGAAAACATAAATCCCCTATTTTCTTTGTGGTGCATCTTAGCAGATCATGCTCAGGTTGGACGATTTTTTAATTCTAGTTTCCTTAAAGGTTTCCAAATTCATCACGCTTGAAATTTATGCCTTTCTAATCAAAGGACTTTTGGATTTGTTTAGTGTTCTAAATAAAGCTTGGATTTATTTCATGACTTCCTATAATCCCCTAGGATTATTTATTCTGTTAAACATTTACCAATTACCATCCCCATTTTTAAGTGAAGTTTTCATTTGTGACTCAGTTGAGTGGCATTATTAGTTTGATGCATTTATATTGTGTTTTTCATCTTGGTGTCCATTTCCTGTTCCTTAACTATTATCCATTTACTCATGTTAATCATTAAATTTAATATTCTTTGATTGCAGTCATTTGGATGGCTAGATTTGTCATTTTAATCCTTATTCTTAACTCTTAAATCTTTCCATGTTCTTATGATAGTAAAGAGAAACTTGACTTGTCTCTTGAACTCCAACAGAGAGTGTACTATAAACAGACGTCTCAAGGCATGGTGTGCTTGCCTTGCTAAGTATTAAGAGTTAAGTATTCTTTTATGCTTTTGTTAATCTGTCATTCCTGCCTCATATGAATCCATTTCTCTATTGCACCATTGTAACCACTGACTATTAGAAACCATTACATTTATTACCTTGATGTATGTCTCACAAACAGATTGTTAGTTCCTTGAAGAGAATAGACTATGTCATTTCAACTTTGAATTCTCATAGTATGGCTTATAGTAGGTACTCTGTTACATTTTTATTGAGTAAATAAATAAAAGTACAATGTGACAAGATAGTATTTGTTACTTAAGCCATAGACACTACAGAAACGTACTGAGAAAACTATTATATATATATATATATATATATATATATTTGTGTGTGTGTGTGTGTGTGTGTGTGTGTGTGTGTGTGTGTTATTGGGGATTGAACCCAGGGACATTTTACCTCTGAGCTACACCCCCAACCCCCCCCCCTTTTTTTTTACTTTTTGTTTCAAGAGGATCTTAGCAACCTAGGGAGTCTTGCTAAGTTGCAAAGTCTGGTCTCAAACTTGGGATTCTCCTGTCTCCGACTCCCAAGTACTGGGATTACAGGCATGTGGCACCATGCCTGGATTGAATATTATATATATATATTTTTTGTGGAACTGGGGATTGAACCCAGGGGCGTTCTACCTCCGAACTACACCCCCGGCCACAGTTTTTATTCTTTATTTTGAAACCGGGTCTCACGAAGTTGCGGAGGGCCGCACTAAGTAGCTGAGGCTGTCCACGAACCCGGAACCTCCGGTCTCAGCCTCCCAAGTACTGGGATTACAAGCGTGCGTCACCATGCCCGGCTGAATATTATATTTTTAATGTAAGAAGTATAGAAGCATAAAACTTACAGCTGTGGTCTGGTAGAGCCTTGTAAAACAAGTTGGTCTTGTTCTCTTTCCAAAGGGGACAAACTTAACCAATCTAATTTGAAATCATGCTATTGTGAACCCTATGAGATTATTTTATTGATGAAATTAAATGGAAAATTTCGTAAATTGTATTAAACATCTGATCTTTGCTTAGATTCTAGGCTAAGCCATATTTTACTGCACATTGTGTTGTACTCTTGCATGTTAGCTAGTATTATAAGATGCTTGTGGAATTGTAAATTACTTTAAAGACCTCAGTGGAAAAGTACAGCTTATGATGTATTGACTTTATGATGGGGCAAAAGTGATAAGCATCCAGTGGAAATTATACCTCGAATTTTGAGTTAAGATCTCTTCCAAGGCCCACGATCTGTGGTATGATTCTCTCTCTTGGTGTGGGACAGTGGCAGTGAGCTGCAGATCCCGGTCAGCCATGTGGTCACTGGATACTCTGTTGCCAGCATTTTTTCAATGCAGGCATTAAATAAAGTACATGAAATATTCAACACTTTATTATAAAATAGGCCTGTGTTAGATGGTCTTGACCAACTCCAGGCTAATTTAAGCGTTTGAACGTTTTTTTTTAAGGTCGCCTTGGCTAAGCCAGGATGTTTGGTGGGTTTGGTGTACTAGTGCATTTTTGACTTAACAACATTTTTAACTTATGATAGGTTTATCAGGACAAAACCCTTTGTAAGTTTAAAAGAATCTGCATTTTATATTCTTCTTTGATAACTATTTTGATTGTTACAAAATATAGTTTTTAATGGTCTCGCTAAGAATGTGAGCTCCTGGAGTATGAGGATCTGTACTTGAATACTGTGACAGGAAATACTTTTTCAGTGTAGTGATGCAAAGATGTGGAAGACTACTTCACTGCAGTTATAAAGTCACCTGCAGTTCTTCAGAGCCCAAGAAACTAAACCAAGTGCCAGGTGTTTATTCAAAATCAAAATAAGTTCACGGTTTCCACTTTCACCTAGGTGTAGAAAGCTGCAAAGTATGCCACTCCCACCCACCCTACCAAGGAGAAAAAGCCAGATAAGCTCCAACATCTTAGCTGTTCTTGAGCCTATTAGAGAGTTGGGGCCACAAAGAAACCTAAATCCCAAAGAGTGACAAGTCCATCGAATATGAACTGTCTCAACTACTACTGGGGGGAGCAACCAGCGCTGTACAAGCAGGTGAGATGAAATCAGAGAAAATTTTAACTGATTGTTCAAGGACAAGGTGGGCTGGCATGTGGATCTGAAATAAAAGGGTTCTCACTTTGCCCTAGTCTACTCATGCTACTGTAACGAAATACTCAAAACTGGATGGCTTATCATCAGCCTAAGTTTTTTCTCACGGTTCTGGAGGCTGGGGACTCCACGGTTAAGGCAGCAGCAGGTTTGATGTCTGGTGAGGGCCTGTTCCTCATAGATGCCACCTTCTTGCTGTGTCCTCACGTGGTGGGAGGAGAGAATGAGCTCTCTCAGGCCCCATTTATAAGGGACCTAATCCATTCATGAGGGATCTGCCCTCGGGACCTAGTCGTCTTCCAAAGGCCTCCCATCCTAACGCGATCTCTGCAGTGGTTAGGATTTCAACATATGAATTTGGGGAGGGCACAAGCACACTCACTGGTGAGAGTTTTTCTATTTGCCTTCACCGGGTGATCATGCAGGCAGGAGACCTTGGGGCACAAGCATGTAAGAGGCAGTCTGTGGCTGCTGGGGAAAACCCCAAGGCCTCTCCCATTCCATTCCTGGTCTCTTCTCTCCTGTGAATAAAAATACTTAATGCATTGAGGAAGGAAAGCAAATATTGCTACTCACGGGGCACAACGAACCACTGTGGCTTAGAAAAGAGCAAAAGACCAAACCCTTTTTCTTTTCTTTTCTTTTTTTTGTGGTACCAGGGATGGAACCCAGGGCCATTCTACCTCTGAGCTATACCCCCAGCTCTGTTTTTTATTCTTTATTTTGAAACAGGGTCTCACTAAGTTGCAAAGGGCCTCAATAAGTAGATGAGGCTGGCTGCGAACCTGCGATCCTCCTGTCTCAGCCTCCCAAGTACTGGGATTACAAGCGTGCGTCACCATGCCCTGCCCAAACCCTTTTCCTATGGGCCAACAGCAAAACTGCCTGGGCTCTGAATCCCATAGTGATACTCAGCACTGGTCTGCCACTGCCAGTGGAGGGCAGGGAACACCCTGTCAAGATAGAACACAGATGTGTTATATCTATCCTGCATTTGGTTACCAAGAGATTTAGGGCAGAAATGCAGAAAAACTCCACCTTAAGTCCCAGAAGCACAGAGCATGCTTAAGACTGAGGCTGAGCTGGGAGAAGGAAGAACCCATCCTTACCAACCTAGCATTGCATTCAAGCAATGTCAATCTATAGCCAAGGGTGCAAGCATGTGATGGAGAGAAGCCTCCTGTGTGGTGCAGGTATATAGCAATGGCTGGAAGCCGAGGGTAGAGCATGAACACAGGAAAATCATCTGGAACCCCAACTCCCAAGCTAAGCATAAGGCAACAGCAGCCTATAGAGATGATGAGTGGAAGTTGAAGCCTTCGGTGCACTGAAGACACAGGTTATTATTTGACTAAGTGAACTCAGTCTCTCACTCAAATAGCTTAACAGAAAAGGGGCATAAAGACTGATGACCTCCGTGTCTACTGTCCCACATGATGGCTGATGTTCACTAAAAATTACAAAACAAACAGCAAGAAAATGCAGCCCATTGTCAAGAGGTGAGGGCATCAAGAGATCTGGATGCAAAGATGACCAACGTGTTAGGCAAGAACTTTAAGTATAAAAATTATGTTAAGAGGATCTGCTAGAAGAGGTGGACAATACGCATGTACAGTAGGAAAACGGTTAAGTATAAATAGAGATTTCAAAAACTGAATATTAGAGATGAAAAATTTCATTGACAGATTCATCAATTGACTTGATACATCTGAGGGAAGAGTGAGCAAATAAAGATATGCCAATAGAAATGATCCAAACTTAAACACAAAAGGAAAAAGAAAACATTTAAAAAAGCCACAAAAGACAACATACAGGAGTTATGGGACAATAGCAAATATTTAATATATGTATAATTGGGGTCTCAGAAGAGAAGAAGGAGAGAATGAAGCAAAAGAAATATTTGAAGAGATAAACAATGAAAATCCTACAAACATAATGAAAGCCATCAAACCACAAATTCAAGAAAATTGTAAGCAGAAAATTACAAGCTGCATAAATACCCAAATCAAACAGATTAACAGAAATTTTGAAATGTCATAGTAATCAAAGGTAAAGAAATGATCGTGGAGATAGCCAGAGTGTGGTGGTGGTGGGAGGGCATTTACAACTTCAAACAGACAAAAGAGTATGACAGCAGGCTTCTTGAAGATGATGGAGTGACATCTTTAAAGTACATTGACCCAGAATCTGATGCCCAGTAAAAATATTTTTCAAAAAATGCAGGTTAAATGAAGACTTTCTCACATAAAAGTCTCATAAAAACATGTCAAACAAAAAATTAGAGGCTTCATTGCCAGTTGAGCTGCCTTATAAGAAATATTAAGAAAGGTTCTTCATGCAGGAGTATGATACCAGGTAGACACTTAGATTTTAAAGTGTGCCAGTAATGTTAAATATTAGGGTAAGTATAGAATTCATTTTTTAATTATTTTAATCACTCTAAAAGATAATTGAAAATTTAAAGCAAAAATAGTAAAAATGTACTGTAGGGTTTATAATATATCTAAAATTAAATGTAAGATAACAGAAGCACAAATAATGTGAGGAAGGAACTGGAAATATACTATTAGGTTCTTTTATTACATGTGAAGTAACAATATTATTTTAGAACAGATTATAATATGTTAAAATGTATAGTGTCAACTTTAGGGAAACCACTAAAAATTTTAAGAAGGAGTATAATTAATAACTGTGGAGATGAAATTAAATAATAAAAATATATAGTTAATCCAAATGATTACAGAAAAAGAAAAAATAGCATTTGGGAAATGAAAAACAGTAGAAAGGTAGTAATTTAAAAATCCTACTATATCAATAACTACCCTAAAAATGATCAAAATCTTCTGATTAAAAGGCAGATTGTCAAATTACCAAAAATGCAAGACCCATTTATATTCTGCCTACAAGAAATTACCTTAATATAAAGACATAAATCTGTTAAAACTGAAAGGTGAAATAATATACAATATAATCATGAATTGAAAGAAAGTGAACATTAATGTCAGACAAAAATAGACTTTAACCAAGAAATATAATCGAGGATCAGAATGGACATTACATATTATAAAGGTGTTAAGTTCACAAAGAATACATATCTATTTTAAATGTGTCTTTGAATCACAGTAGGACATCAAAATAAATGAAACAAAAACTGATGCAAATAAAAAAATACACAATTACACTTGAAGATGTCAATATTCTTAGCAATTAATGCAACAACTAGAGAGAAAATAACTAAAAATATAGAATATGTAACAACATTTTCAAACTGTTTGGCCTAATTGACATTACTTATTCATCAAAGTAGACTCTTCTGAACCATAAAACCAATCTTGAGAAGTTTTAAAGAATAGAAATTATACAATTTCTTTGAAATTTTACAAAGTATGTACTTTCTGAAATTTTACAAAGAACTAAATTTTCACAAAATATGTATTCTAATTCTCAGGACTTAAGTTAGAAATCATTAAGAGAACGATATTTGGAAAATTACAAAATATGTAATTAAATAACATCCTTTTAAGTAAACACCAAAATGGGTTTACTTTTAAGTAAACAGTCAAAATGGGACTCACAAGGGAAAAACAATTGGAATAAAATAAATAAGAAAATATAAAATACTGGGGTGTACCTAACTGGTGAATAAGAGGAAATTTATAGTTATTAAATTATGATATCAAAAAGAACTTTTACTTAATATTAAAAAATGTCATCTTCATAAATGGAAAAACAAATAAATTAAATACAAAGCATATTGAATGAAGGCTAGTTGAAATAAAGAAATAAAGAAAGGAAGAAAGAAAGAAAGAAGAAAGAAAGAAAGAAAGAAAGAAAAGCAGAAGAGAAAGAGAAAACCCACAGAAGGGTAAGAGACAAATCAATCTAAAATTCGGATTTCATACCAACCAGAATTTCAACTGAATTTTTTTTTTTGGAAGGATAGGTACTTGACAAGTTGACATTGAAATTTATACAGAAATACGAAGGGCTTAGACTAGGCAAGATACTCTTTTTTATTAACAAGCATGACACCTATTTATTTATTTATCTATCTATCTATCTATCTATCTATCTATTTATTTATTTATTTGCAGTACTGGGAATTGAACCCAGGGGCATTCTACCTCTGAGCTACACCCCCAGCCCTGTTTGTTTGTTTGTTTTTATTTTGAAACAGAGTCTCACTAAATTGTGGAGGGCCTCACAAAGTTGCTGAGGCTGGCAGCAAACCTGCGATCCTCCTGTCTCAGCCCCCCAGGTACTGGGATTACAATCGTGTGCCACCACGCCCAGATGGCAAGATACTCTTAAGAGAAAAACAAAGCAAAAAGACAATCCCTACTGGATATGAAGATTTATTATAAAAGCTATATTAGCTGAACCATTATGGAATTTTTGCAAGAATTGACAAATAGGCCAATGAAATAGCACCGAGGTCCTAAAACCAACTCCCACAAAATGAATCTTAGATTTATGGCAAAGCTGGCACTGCATAAGAATGGGGAAGGGGCAGATATCAGAACTGCTAGGAAAAAATGACACATTTATCTCCTCCTTCACACCATATACAACACTAATTTTAGGCCTATATGTTAAAGAGAAAACAATAAAGCTTTTAGAAGTTAACATCTACGATTCCTTACCGACCTCTAGGTAAGGAAGCAATACTGAAAAAAAATTTTTCTAAAGCTCTTATAAGGAAGAGATCATTTTGGCCCAGGTAATTTAGAAAGCTTTTTGAAGATCCAAAAAAAAAAATCAATTGGAATAATGGGTAGGATTTGAACATGTAGAAATTATAGGAGAGATTATTCTAAGCACAAATAAAATACAGATTTTGGGAAACGGTGATTAGATTGGTTTGGCTGAGGCAGAATATCTTTAGTATTGAGAGAGAGAGAGGGTTGGGTAGATGGCCAAGGGCCAAGACTTGGTGAGCTTTGAAAGCCAGATGAAGGAAGTTGGTATATATCCCCTGGAGCAATGGAAATGAGAATGTACCATGCTAGGTGCACTGCTACTGTGCCTATCATGGGTTGGAGCGAGGAAGTAAGACACATGCAATCAATGCATCCAATCCGGAAGTGGTTAAGTGCAGAAGCCTTCTGTAGAAGGGACCAATGTTACCAATATTGTGAATAGGAAGGGGTGGGGGGAGTCAAAGATAACTAAGGTTTTAATGCAGGATAAGTGGAGGAATGGAGGGAGACATTAAGAAGAGGAGGAACATTAGGGATGAGTTTTTGGGGAAAGAATACATAAATTAGGAGCATGTCAAACTTATGGAAAGAGAAAGATAGTTTCAGTAGTAATGTTCAAATAGCCATTGGAAATGGAGAGTTGGAGCTCAAGAAATAGACCATGACACGTTTATTTGTGTCTACAAATGAATCTAATGATGTTTGAAGCTGATGGTATAGATGAGATCTCAGGGTAAGAACTTAAAGAGAATAATAGAGGGCTGGGAACTGAATCTCACAGAACACCCACATTTAGGAAGTGGAAGGAAAATAGGAGGCAGCGGAAGAATCTGGAACAAGGGGATTAGAAACATGTGAAACCTCAAAAGAGACTGGCTTACAAAAAGTGGTGTTGTTAACAGTTCGAGATGTTGCAAGTTGGTGAAGAATGAAGGCAGGGCAGTTTCCTTTGGGGTTTGTGGTCTGTAGTTGATGGAGAACATCAGGATCACAGTTTCAGTGGAGTGGGGGAGGAAGCCGAGCCTTTGGGGTGAAAGGAGAATGTATGGGAATTCATCCCTGAACATTTCGAAAATGTGAGTAAAGAAAGAAATAGACTACAGATAGAGGAAACAGTGTCATTTTTTGTGCAATTAGTTTAAATTTATCTTCAAAAACTGAAGGAGCTTTAGGAGTGATTTAGTTTAGAGATAATTTTTTCACTGCCAGAAAGACAAGTGTGATTCCCTAGGTCACATTATACTAACAGATATTTTTTGTTTGGACAATAGAGTGCTTAAAAAATCGAATTAGAGCTGGGTGTGATGGTACATGCTTCTATCCCAGTACTTAGGAGGTTGAAATAGGAGGATCGCAGGATTAAGGCCAGCCTCAACAACTTAGCAAGGCCCTTGGTAACCTACTGAGACCCTGTTTCAAAATTTAAAAAAAAAGTAAAAATAATAAAGACTATAGTGCAGCTCAGAGGTAGAATGTTCCTAGGTTCAATCCCCAGTACAAAAAAAAATTGAACTAATTTTGAACATTTAGAAATGGGAAGATTTTACATAACTATTCTTTATTTCTATTTCTTCCTGAAAAAGTTGGCAGTGGCGACTCTTAGCCCATATTACTGTATCTTATTAATCATCTAGAGTTACGTAGCACCTGCCGCTTCAGAAGGGCACGTGTTCCTCACCTACCCATGGTCCCCACTCTGCCTGGATCTGTCCATTAGACCACTTGCTGGATCCTTGTAGGTATCTGAGTTCTCACTTCATAAATAAGCCCAATTCCCTCATTTTGTAGAGGAGAAGAATGAAGTCCGAAATGAGAGTGACTTGTCCCCCAAAGTCAATACTTGGTCCATTTCAGAACTCCTGTCTCCTGATTCTATTTCAGTTGGTCTCCTGCCCTATTAACTCATTAAGTTTTTCTCTGGTTTGGTGGTCTCTTAAGACAGGCCCATGGCAACTCCCACCGCCTTCCTGGGCTAGTACTGCCAGATGGCACCTACACGATCTGTGTGACTCTGCCTCTGACTGGGTCCTCAGTGCCTCTCACATGGCCCAGATGGTGACCCAAGCTGGGCCTGGGACAAGTAGGAAGCCCCACCGGTCATCAAGTCCAAGCTCACTCTTTTTAGAACTCTGGCACAATGCGAGGCACATGAATTCCCCATAAGGTTTCTTTTATGGAGATTTTTGAGGCCTCAGTGGAATGATGCTAAACAATGACTATCATGCGTTGCCTCCCAAAGTAGAAAATTAAGTTCAGCTCGCCGAAATTAGTCCCAGATCACACTCCCCGAGTCCCTCCCTCCAGATGTATAGTTGGTCTATCAAGAGAATTTGAGTCTGGCTATACTCGCTTTAGTATAATATTCTCTAGTTCCATCCATTTTCCTGCAAATGGTGTGATTTTGTTCTTCTTTATGGCCGAGTAAAATTCCATTGTGTGTATATACCAAAGTTTTGTGATCCATTCATCTGTTGTGTGGAAGCTAGAGACATACTTGGAAATAAGGGCAACATAAGATAGATGAGCAGAGACTCCAGGGGAGTAACTGAGGGGGATTAGGGAAGGGAGGAGGGGAGACAAAGTCATAAAGAATGTAATAGTTGAAATAATGCTATGGATGTATACAAAACTACTAATTCCAATCTCAAAGACATGCGTGGGGAGGGTGAAGGAGGGGAGAGGGACCCGGTGGGGAGGGCACCAAGAGCTGTATGCCTGTATTTTTCTTTTTTTTTTTTTGTATTACTGGGGATTGAACCCAGTGGCATTCTACTTCTGAGCTATACCCCCAGTACTATTTTTTATTCTTTATTTTAAAACATTGTCTCATTAAGTTGCATAGGGCCTCACTAAGTAGCTGAGGCTGGTGGCGAACCTGCGATCCTCCTATCTCAGCCTCCCAAGTACTGGGACTACAGGCTGGTGCATGTATTTTTCTGATACTCCATACCCCAATACGATGTAAAATTACAATGCACCAAATTAAAAAAAAAGAGAGAGAATTTGAATGTTGTGTTTGGATTTATATATTCTCTGCCTTAAGAAGAATGTTGTTAAGATGATGGTCTTTCTTACTTTCCTTTTTGATATGAAAATTCACTAATCTTTTGAAAATATTCCTTTGAAATTTTGAAGTATAGGCGAGGCCATAATGATGATATATGCCATATATGTGTGAAATACATGATACATGAAATATATGATATATATATATATATATATATATATATATATGTGAAATTTGTATCTCAAATAAACTTCCTTGTTAGCTGGTGAGTAAATAGTCTGTAACGCACTCACTTGGAAAGGATTTTCTGAACGCCTGCGGTGACCGCTGGGCCTGTTCCTTCCACTCTCCCCAGCCCCACCCTTTGCCCTTCCACCACCTCATATGAATAATCTTGGTTTAAAGATAGAGGGGCTGATGGCATTTGACTATTAGATTTAAGGTAGACAATGTCATTCGGCTTACTGTTAAAGATATAATGGCCCTGTAGGAATTTGGAAATACTGCTCTTTATTTCGGTGCAGCCTGACTCCAGAGATAAATTTTATCTTAGAGTATCCCAAGCTAGCCAGTTCTTTTCTAAGCTTATCTCTTTCTCTTGTTAATGCTTGGCTAAATGCAGCCTATATTAGCCAGTACACACCAATGGTGTGCTCCCCACCCCGCCCCAAACCTTCTTCCTTTAGAGCTTCTTTTTATTTATATATATACTCTCACTGGTGCATTATAGTCTCACATCATAATGTAGTTCATAGTGATAGTGACATACATGCACACAGCACTTGGTGGGCTTTCCCCCGGCTCCCTCCCCCTTCCCCCTTCTCCATACAGGGTATTGAGGTTGACATGGATATTCTCACATATGTACAGAATGTTAATGGAAGTGGTTCCTTCATTGATCCTGTCGAACGATCATCGATCACCACACTTTTACAACCTGTTTTCCCACTGCACAGCTTGGACCACTGACATTCGGCTTCTTTGCTGTCTGACACCGTGCCATGTCCTAAAGAGTTTGATGATGGCGGTCCCCGCTGCCAGTAACACTCCCGCTATTAGGCTGGCCTAAGTTACACTGCACAGCTGAGCAGGCTCCAGAATCGAATGGCTTGGTAAATAAGTTGTTTCCTTCTCGATCCCTGTCCAATGTGGTTGAAGCTGCTCTTCATCTTATCATGCTGCCATCTTCATCACATGGTCTGCACAGTTTCCCGCATGGATGACAGATTTCATGAAATACACATGAAAGGCTACATCGTCTCCTTCTACATGTCATTGACACAAACCCAGTTGCTTGCTCTTAACATCATGGTAGGGAACACTTGTTTTATTCTTCCTTTTCCCTGAGAAAAAGAAAATAGGATCAGTAAATGTCTACCAATCTTGCCACATCATCACTTTAAATTGTGAGTAGCTTTTTTTTTTGTGGTACTGGGGATTGAACACAGGGACATTCTACCTCTGAGCTACACCGCAGCCCTATTTTTTATTCTTTATTTTGAAACGGTCTCACTAAGTTGCGGAGGCCTCACTAAGTAGCTGAGGCTGGCTGTGAACCTGGATCCTCCAGTTTCAGCCTCCCAAGTACTGGGATTATAAGCGTGGGCCACAGCACCCGGCTCCTCTTTTGGGTTTTTAAACAATTGCCTTCTGACAAAAGAGTAGGCCCTGTAATTCAACTCTAATTCAACTCATGATTAGACCAGGCACATGAGAAGACCACTAAAGGAAAAAATTGTGTTCAAGGGGATCAGAGTCTCCAATATCATGTTTATGGTAGGCACCTTCCAAACAGGAAAATAAAAGCATTCAGATGTGTGTATGAATTTGTTAGAAAATCTGAGTGTCTGTTACAGCAAGAAGAGTGGACTTAGTGTATTGGAGTGTGTCAGTGTGATTACTGGCAACTAGTAATCTTTAAGGATTGATTCCAACCAGTAAACTAAACTTCAAAACAGTAGTTTTGATTTTTGAAAAGTTATTGAAAGGATTTTATAATAAAAACAACTCTAACCAGTTCATTAAGAAGTAAATAACATGCTTAATTGTCTCAATGTTAAAATATCAATTAGAAAAAAAGTCAGTTTAAACTGTCTGGGGCCCCAGTTATTGAGTAAAGAAAACAGGTTGATGATTTTTCTCCCCTTTAGGGTTTATAATTTCAAATTTGAGGTCCTATACTAAATATTTTAGTTCAAAATTAAAATTTAGAAATGTATTTTATAAACATCAGATGTCCAGAAATTTTTGTTTGAAGATTTCCTTATCAGATGCAATGAAGAAAATATCTATTGACACGTTGAGTATATGTATATCTATGCATGTACACAGTAAAAATTTAAAAATAAAGTGTTTGTTAAGTAACAGTTAAGTATTTTCAATGAATGTACAATTAAGGATCAAGAATGTTATAGTTTAATCCAAAAAAAGATTCTGAGTTTTTCACTAGAGCAAAAAGAAAAAAAACTAAAATTTTCTATGGCTATAATTATTGTATCCTTCTATTTTTGTCTTTATTAAAAATTTTTAATTATACCACATTTATCTGAACTGATAATGGAGGATTTATATTTAAAATGCATTTTTTATTACACTTGAATTCTTTTAATACAAACATGTCGCTTTTTTGGATTGGCTGTTTGGGACTCCTAATGAATAAAACTATAAAATTTGTTACTAGAGTTTTTGAGTAAAGTTTTTAAATTATTGTATTTGATACATTTCTCTAAAAATGTATAATTTTAGTTTTACATTGTATGTTTAACTTAATATCAATTATGTTATAATTTTTATACTTTGAGGGGACTAATAATTATATTTATCTAAAGACTTTTAAAAGTTGGACTTGAACACTAAAATTTTCTGAATTAAAAAATGTTAGGAAAAATTCCCACCAATAGGTGTTATTTTGTAAAATGCTTGAATGAAATTTAAGTGTGTTTAAAAAAATTAAAGTTACAAATTCTTTAAATAATTTAAATAAGTAATTTAGTGTGATAATATATGGAATAATATATTAAGGTTAGTAAGAGAATATACAATCAGAGAATAGAAACTGGTAGTTCAGAAATAAAGGAAACGCCGGGCGTGATGGTGCACGCTTGTAATCCCAGTACTTTGGGAGGTGGAGACCGGAGGATACGGGTTCGCGGCCAGCCTCAGCGCGCATGTGCGCGCGCGTGATCTCTCTCTCTCTCACTCTCTCCCTCTCTCTCTCTCTCTCTCTCTCTCTTCCCCTAGTGAGGCCCTCCGCAACTTCGTGAGACCCGGTTTCAAAAATAAAGCACAAAAAAA
>PVJS01051138.1:0-14077 GCA_004027185.1 Glis glis | reverse complement strand
GGTTTCAAAAATAAAGCATAAAAAAAAAAGGGCCGGGGGTGTAGCGCGGAGGTAGAACGCCCCTGTGTTCAATCCCCAGTACCGCAAAAAAAAAAAAAAAGAAGGATGGATAGGATCCCAGACCTAACAAAGTTCATAGTCTAGTAGAAAGAGATATCCAAGGGGTTTGAGTTCAAACATAACCCCAAAGCCCAGGAGACTAATGCTAAGAATCCCCATCTTCTCCATAGCAAAGAGGAGGCAGAAAATTACAAACATTGCACATTGATCTACACCAATTTATATACATAGTTACATGCATTAAATCAAATAATTTCAAGTGAGCTGAAGGACATTTGGACTGGGATGTGTGTGAGCAATAGTCAGCCAGTGAGGAGTCTGGAGGTCTCAATCAGAGGGAACAGCATGTTCAAGACCTTCAGGCAGGAGCCAAAGGAGGAAGACCTGAGAGAACAGAGTCCAGTGGGGCTGGAGCAGGTGTCTAGGATGATCCAGGAGCAAGCAGCAGGAAATAGGTCATGCAGGGCTTTGTAGAAAGTGTTGAACTTTAGTCTGAGGTCAGTGGAAAGTCCCTGAGGAGTTTTAGGCAGGGGAATTATGGCTCCAACAACTACAATTATATCAGAATAAACCTGATAAGTCTTTCCTTCTCTTAATGATTTTCATTTCATTTTTATTTGTTTATTCTTCTGCAGTTTTCTGAACCATAAGATATCTCTGTCCTTGTAAATCACTCAGTAATTCATCCTGAATTTTATAAAGTTTAGCTGGAGGCATTCTGATGCTTATGGTCTTTAGATTTTCCCCTGAATCTAATAAAAAAGCCACAGTTCAATCTTTGATTGTTCTCAGTAGTGTGTACTACCTTAAAATATCACTTTAGTCATCTTGGTAGCAATCTTTTAATCAAATATTAACATTGCAGGAATTAGAATTATACTTCTACTTCAAAACATATAGAAAAATGCCACTACTTTTTCTAGAGTATCTGAGAAGTAATTCAAATGATTACTAGGTTTGAGATGGAGAAAACCTACTTTGAGATGGTTTGATTACTAGGTTTGAGATGGAGAAAACCTGGAGAAAAACTACTATAACATTCCAGGTATTAAAGGTCATCGCCCACCTATACATCTCCTGCTATGGTCTGAATGTTTGTGTCCCCATAAAATTCTTATGTTGAAATCCTAATCCCCAGTGTAGTGGCATTACAAGGTGGGGCCTTTGGAAGATGATTAGGTCATGAGGACATGACTTACCCTGATAGAGGAGACCCCAGTGAGCTCCCTCATCCCTTTCTCGATGTGAGGACACAGCAAGAAAGCACCATCTATGAACAAAAAATATGGGCCCTCCCCAGACACTGAATCTGCCAGCGCCCTTATCTTGGACTTCTCAGCTTCTAGAACTATGAGATACATTTCTGTTGCTTTTAAGCCACCCAGTTCATGGCATTAGGTTATAGCAACCCAAATGGACTAAGACACCCACTCCTTTGATAGTGGGTAGTTTAATTAAATCTGGATTTAGTTGTAACAGAATAAAGAAGATTTACTTCTTATTAGCATAATTCTTCCCAAGGAAGATACTTTATTTCACTGGAAGACTATTTGCTTAACTATTTGACTGGGTAAAGATGGTGGTAGTAAATGGGAGACTCTCTGTGCAAGAAGCATGTAGAAGTACAATAGGTGGTTCCTCCTTTGCAATATCTGTGTTACACAAAGCCAGTAGTTTTGCATTATCTAGCCATCACTGGCCCCTTCTTATCTGTATAATGCCCCTTTAAACATCCAGAAATTAAATTATTGGATGATTCCTATTCACACACATTTCAAACAATTTAATAAAATTCCCTAAGTTTGCTATAAGTAGAGTTGCCTAAAATAGAGGGACACTATTTAGGACATACTTACACTAAAAAATTTTTCATTGTTAAAATGAAATTCAAATTTAATGGAGATCCATATGTTTTTATTTACTTAACCTGGCAACTTTTAATGTAGAGCAGAAATAAAAGGAAAGCTATATACAGTAGTAATAGGTATTTGAATGTATAACTGTTTAGCCATATGGCACATAATGAGGTAGTCAGATGCTCACACCCACAATGGAACCACAAAGATTGAAATAACTACAAAGGCAGACTGATACTGATAGGTTTCATTGGCCACTCAAATATCATAAATGGCATGGCCATTAGTGATGTGATTTTCTAAAATGACACTCTTAGAAAACTTTCATTCAAAATAAGCTTCCAACTTCTTTTAATTTGCATGCCTGTTGTATTCCTAGAAATCTGGCATATATTAAAATCATATTAAAAACACACACAGACACACTTTAGGTAAGTTCTAGCCTCAGATAATTACAATCGGGGTTTCTTATTTACATGAATATCCAGCAAGACATCTAAGAGTCATGAGGAACGTGGTATAATTCTTTGACATGGGGGACTTTTCTGTACATTATAGGACATTAGCTTCTCTGGCCCACTAAAACCAGTAAAACCCTGCTCTATGGTAACAACAAGAACAACAACAACAAAATACTCTGCCAAATTTTCCCCAATACATTGTAGTAGCCTCACTAAAGCTACTAATTTAAGCCATATATAAGGGGAGAAGGAAGGAAGAGTTCTTCCAGAACAGATGAGGACAGAGTTTCTGGAAAGAACAAAGATGAATAACTGGAATTTGATCAACTTTCTTCCTTTGATACATCATTAAACCACTGACTGGCCTGTAAAATTTGTGGTAGAATATCCATTTCTCTTTCTGAGAACTTGGAGTAGGGAGGAGGAAATAGGCTCTAAAACATATATTCCCTTCCCTTCCTCTAGGTAACCCATGGTATGGGACAAGAAAAAGGGATGAGGAGGTAGAGGTCACATGGATATTGCTTGTTTTATTGTTTTGGTAGGAACTGTTTCTATTCTACCCAAAATTCATATATTGAGGCCCTAATCCCCAATGTGATAGTATTTGGTGTTAGAGTGTTTGGGAGATAGATTTTTTTTTTTTTTTTTTTTTTGCAGATTGAACCCAGGAGCATTCTACCTCCGAGATACACCCCCAGTCCTATTTTTTGTTTTTTATTTTGAAACAGGGTCTCACTAAGTTGCGGAGGGCCTCACTAAGTAGCTGAAGCTGGCCGCAAACCCGGATCTTCCGGTCTCAGCCTCCCAAGTGCTGGGATTACAAGCGTGCGCCACCATGCCAGGCTCGATAATTAGATTTAGATGGGGTCATAATGGCATAACCCCCATGATGGGGTTAGTGGCTTAAAAGAAGAAGAGGCTGGGTGTGGTGGCACATGCCTGTAATCTCAGTACTTGGGAGGCTGCGACAGGAGAATCCCAGATTCGAGGCCAGCCTCAGCAACTTAGTGAGATCCTATTTCAAAATAAAAAATAAAAATAGGACTGGGGGTGTAGCCAGAGGTAGAATACCCCTGCGTTCAAGAAGAAGAAGAAGAAGGAGGAGGAGGAGGAGGAGGAAGAGAAGAAGAAGAAGAAGAAGAAGAAGAAGAAGAAGAAGAGTAGGAGGAGGAGGAGGAGGAGGAAGAGGCAGCACCAGAGTGTTCTCCCTGTGTGTGTGTGTGTGTGTGTGTGTGAGTGTGTCAGTGTGTGTGTGTGTGTGTGTGTGTGTGTGTGTGTGTATACCAAGGAAATGCCATGTGAGCACACAGACAGGGAGAAGGCAGCTGTCTACAAAGCAAACCATGCTGGCACACAGACTCCCACCCTCCAGAATTGTGCAAAACTAAATTACTATTTTTTAAGCCACCAGTCTATGGCATTTTGTTATAGTAACCCAGGCAGACTAAGACATTTAGAAAGGGGTTCCCTATCTTGCTCTGGGACTGCTGAACTGATGCAGTGGCTAATGCATCAGTTAAATTAATTAAATTAATTTAACTTAATTAAATTAATTTAAATTAATTAAATTAATTAAATGTGGTTTTCTTAGAATGGTATAAAACTTCATTCTGGCCCCCTCCATCGTGGCCCCCCTTTCAAAATGGCAGCTGTGCTCAAAAGAAGGCTTCTATTGGACCTTCCAGTGATAGAATGATCACCCCCTTTCCTAGTTTGTGGCCCAGGACTCTGACCTTCCTATAATCTCTGGATTCCTTTGTGTTGAGTCCTCCTCCATACCCCGCAAGGACCTTGGAAAAGGTATATTCTAGCAATCCCCCTCCACCACATCCCACCCCCAGTCCTCAGACACACAATATATAATTTCTTCAGACTTAGTGTTTCAGTCATCATTCTCACTGATGTAATCCAGAACACCTGACCACCACAACTTAGAGGAAAGAAAACTTATTTGCTCGCAGTTCTGGAGATTTCAGGAGTTCAGTCCATGTTAGTGTGGATGAGGCCCACGGAGCTTGGGGCACGACAGCAGTCGTCAGAGAGAGCACCAGTGGAGGCACCTCATGGAAGCCAGAAGCAGAGAAAAAAGCAAAGGAGGAGGGACCATATATAATCCCCAAGGCCACATCCCTGGGGACCCCTTCTCAGCAACAAGCCCCACCTCCAACATGGCTGCCTTGTCTCAGTGAGGTCTAGGGAGACAATCAAAATCCAAACCATTACACTTAGGAAGCATTTGTCACTCCACCGGACTCCCTATGTCAGAAATCCCCATGCCCCAAGTGGAGACCAGCCTTTCAGTTCAAACAAACCCCCAAGCCTCAGAGGACTAATGTCAAGTATGGCCTTTTTTTTCACAGGGAGAAGGGGACTGAAAATGGCAAGTGTAGGATACTAGCTGAGTCCATTCATATCTTCCTAAATGATACCCATAGTTCCCTGTAGATAGAGGTGGGTAAGGACTACATGGTTCCTTCCCCTCGCCATTACCACCATGTGGTGGACTACAATAAACTTGCTACCTATACCAGTGGGTATAACAAAAGGCAGAAAAACGGTCTGACAACCTGTTCTATAGGCTAAAAAATCCTGGCTCTGTGTTCAAACGTGCTTGAAAGGTTCTCTTAAAACAGATGCAGCAATATTCCATTAGCTTTCTGGTCAGATTCAAGAAACAAAACCTTCCATAAGGAAATTAGAAACAATCTTTCAATTTCCTTGGAATCCCAAACCTAGGGAGACATTCCAATAGTGTAGGCTCTTGAGTTTGCTGTGTAATTATACATTGTTCCCAAAAGAGGAAAAATTCCCATATAATATTTCTGACCTATCTACATATCTTGAATAACACAGATTTCACTAATGAAAAATTTCTAATATTCATGATGCTAATTAACAAAGATAACTGAAGTCAATGTTGCCTTAGGAGAGTGAGCTTCTGATTAGTCATCCAAATGTTAAGTACTTTGGGAATATGCATTCCCAATTAGGGTACTTCAAATATTAACTAATCACTCATAGGGCTAGTGAATTAAAACTAATTACCATGCATATATCATACACTCTGTTATGAAGTATATTAAACTAATTTTTAGATAATCAGACAGTTTGGTTAACCTGTGTGTTAGTCAGCTTTCCATGACTATAACATAGATATATCTGAGATAATCAACTTATTAAGAGAAAAGGTTAGCCAGGCGTGGTGGTGCACGCTTGTAATCCCAGTAAGACAGGAGAATTGCAGGTTCGTGGCCAGCCTCAGCTACTTAGTGAGGCCCTCCACAACTTAGTGAGACCCTGTTACAAAATAAAGAATAAAAAATATTTTTTATTTTTTATGAAGGTGTAGCTTGGGGGTAGAATGCCCCTGGGTTCAATCCCCAGTACTGAAAAAAAAGAGAGAGAGAGAGAGAGAAAAGGTTTATTTTGGCTCAAAGTTTTGTAGGTTTCAGTCCATGGTCAACTGGCCTCATTGCTTTGGGGCCTGTGGTGAGGCCACTCATCACAGCAGGGAGTGGACAACAGAGTAAATTGCCCACCCCGTGGTTGGGAAGTGCAAAAGAGGAGAGGCTAGAGGCCCAATATCCCCTTAAGGGCAAATCCCCAGTGACCAGAGCACCTCCTACTACTAGGCCCCTCCTCTTAAAGTTTCTAACACTCCCCCAAAGCACCAACCTAGACAATAAGCCTTTAAAATATAGGCCTTAGTCAGGCACAGTGGTGCATGCTTATCATCGCAGCACCTTGGGAGGCTGAGATGGGAAGATCACAAGTTCAAGGCCAGCCTGGGCAACTTAGTGAAACCCTGTCTCAGTATAAAAAAAATAAGCCAGGCAGAGTGGCAATGCCTGTAATCTCAATACTTGGGAGGCTGATACAGGAGGATCAAAAGCTCTTGGCCAGCCTCAGCAATTTATCAAGACCCTGTTTCAAAATAAAAAAGATTGGGTATAGCTCAGTGGTAAAGCACTTGCCTAGCATGTGCAAGATCCTGAGTTCAATCCCAAGTACCACAATAAATAAATAAATAAGGCTAGGGAGGTAGTTCAGTGATAAAGCCATCCTGGGTTCAATCCCCAGTGCCAATAAATAAATAAATAAATAAATAAATAAATAAATAAATAAAGCCTAGGCCTCTGGGGACATTCCACATCCAAACTCTAGCAACCTGGGAGAGTCCTATTTTATACTATTATCTAGAGATAATTATTAATAGTGTTCACTTTTACTCTCAAAGTGTCCCAGTTTGGGCAAAAACTGTATTTACTCTATGTAATAAGGAACTCCTAGGTTCACAGTATATTCTCCAAGAATTCTTTCTATATACAATTCTGAAGACACTCAAGTTGTGCCTGCGGGTTCTACAGCTCATCAGCCATCCTGTGGATAACTAAATGCCAGTCTCCCACTTGGAGGCCATTCTTAACCTATATGAAGGACTCTCTAGGAGACTCCATCCCTTAGCTTAAAGAGGAAAAGTCCCTAAGAAAGACGGGAAAGTAAAATCACTCTGTGTGAACTCCCTAAAAGGACATGCCCTCCACCTCCCCCATCCTCTTCTTACATCTAGTTGGGGGACCTGAACAGGACAAAAGGTTGGTGGTACTGCTGGTTCTGTGCATCAGCCCTTGCAACATGACCAGCACAAAGGAGGCTAGCCTTAACTGCTGGCAGTCTAGGCATTCTAGTTTTCAATCAGGAGTCCCACAGCTCCTGCCCATTCTCTAAATTTCAAACTCTGTCATTCTCTCTTCCCTACTTTTCAAGAATGCTAAAAAACAAAATTTGGATGCAGAAGGATCTGAGAAAACCATAAAAACCTGAGTTGACTTGTACAGGCCTGTGGCCTCCAAAATTCAGGCAGACATTCCAACTTGGTTGGATTGCATGTTCATTTCATTCCCAGGTTTCTGGTGCCTGCCCCAGAAGAGTAGCACTCTGAAGGAATGGAGACTCTGTAGCTCCCAAACATACTGTTCAGAAAGCAGATTAGAATTCACTCTTATTCTCACCATTGTAGCTGAGTCCCCACCCAGGTCTCTGGCTTTAGGCAAGATATATCCTGAGCAATAATCCCACAGATATGCAGGCTTTGTTCCCCACTCATTGGATAGCTTACTTGTTGTGGTGGGGTGGTGGCAGTGTGGGGACAGATTCACATAGGCACATAATATTTGGTTTTAATCATATATATGATGGCAACTGGGGATCTCACAATTGGTTCTCAATGGCCCAAGTTTCCTTATACAACCTTCATCATTACAGTTAGTCATCTTTAACACTAAGCTTTAATATTGCTGTTGCTTTTGACCACTTCTGACCTGGATTTTCACCCTGGGAACTCAATTCCCTTAGAGCTGTCCCTACGTTTGGAACATTTGATTACAGTCTTTATAATGGCAGAAAGAACCATATAGATCATATGTTCAACTCCATTTGTGAACCACTGTGACATACAAACAAAAGAATCAGATTCTAACATCAGAGAACTTGTGTTCAAACCCCCATTCACCACTGATTAATTCTGGGAATTTAGGCACATCACTGGATCTGTATGAGTTGTTCCTCTAAACAGTGAACAAAACTTACCATACAAAGTTGTTTGAAAAGATGTTAAAATAAAAAAAACCATTAATGCATTTCTTGGATGATTAAAATTGGAACAAAGAAGTTATATAAGTTATTCGAGATAACACACTATTCAGGGAAAATGGCCAGGTCTCCTAACTTGATTAATGATAATTGACATTGATTATTTGTTGACAGTGAATTAGGCATTGTGCTAAGCCTTCAATATGCACATTTAATCCCACTTATTTTTAATATGGTTACCAATACACTCATTTTCTGATGAAAAACTAACCTTAAAATGGTTAATACAATTGTCAATGTCACATGTGTAGTGAGTAGCAAAGACATATTCAAATCCAAGTTTGTCTAAGTAGAGAAGCTGAGCTCTTATAGTTAAGCCGGTAGATCTCAAATGTCTGTACCAAGAAAACAAATTAAAAACACCAATCCAAGCCAGCTGTGGTGGTGTATGCCTGTAGTCCCAGGATTACAGGTTCAAGGCCAGCCTCTGCAATTTATTGAGACTCTTAGCAGCTTATGTAGTCCCTGTTTCAAAATAAAAATGTAAAAAGGGCTGGGGGTGTAGCTCAGAGGTAGAATTTCCCTGGGTTTAATCCCCAGTACCTCCCCCCACAAAAAATTCATACAATTCTCTGTGTGTGTGTGTGGTGTGCTGGGGATTGAACCAGGGGCATTCTACCTCTGAGCTACACCCCTAGCCCTTTTATTAGTAATAGTATTAGTATTAGTACTAACATCGAAACAGGGTCTCACTAGGTTCCTGAGAGTCTCACTACATTGCTAAGGCTGTCCTCAAACTTACAATCCTCTTGTCTCAGCTTCCCAAGTACTGGGATTACAGGCATGCACCACCACGGCCCACTCACATGATTCATTTTTAAAGTTAAGAGAGCCATCGTTAGGGACAATTGGCTTTGTTTAATGCACTTGAAACACCTAGCAGGGTGCCTGAAACAAAGTGGCATGTTCTTGCTTGTCTCCTCCTAATATGGCTTACCAGGTGACTTATTCTGAGGGCCGAGTGGCTGCAGCTGTGGGTGGAGGTAGGGATGGGAGAGACTGTAGGCCAGGAACAAGCTTATGGTAACTATGCAGTTACATGAAAGTAGTAGAAGCACAGAGGGAATGCAGTGGCTCACCTGATGGAGGGGCTGGTAGTCCTCACATACACAATCATCTCTAAACACTTCCAGTTAGAACAAACTAATCTCCCAGTGGCCGTACTTACATAAACATAACCCCAGACTGACCTAGGCAATTGCTTCCTTCTCTTAGAGGTGGCCTGGTGCTTATTTCAACCTAATTTCTTTTGTACAAAAATAGGGTTAGGGTCTGTGAGAGCCTAGTGCTCCAAACTCCCCTCATAATGTCCCATGCTGTCTTTATGTATTCGATAATACATTTCATTATCTGTAGCCACCTTTAAAATAAAACATTTCTAGATTTTTTGCTTCACAGTAAGGAGTGTGAGAAAATTAATAAATTTCTTTCTCAATACAGTATTGGTGAACAACCCCAGTAAAAGGACCTCTGGTCTGAAAGGGGATTTAACTAGTGAAGGGAGCTCACCTTGAAATGCTCCACTTTCTATCTCAGTATAATAGCACTTCCTTGCCTTTCACATGAAAAGACTGCAGAGACACTATATACCCAAGATGCACTTCTTTGCCTAAGTTGGTACCACTGTTTTATTCTGAGCAAGTTTCACCCAGATACATGTGCTCCTGAAATAATGGACCAAGTGGCTTCCAGGGTGAAAAGTCTTTCTTTATACCATTCTCCAAACAGACACTTATTGCGGCACATATTTCTTCATTACAAGCAAATCCTCAGTCCCTGGAATGCATCCTGGCCATGCAACACGGGAGACACAGCCTTCAACCTCCTCAGATGCACAAGGGGCTGTGTCTCCAAGGGACCTGGCTGAGTGTCTCCAACAGACCCTGCAAGACACCCACAGACCTTCCAGCTCTCCTGATGAGGTAAAGTTTTGTTAAAGCAAATTTCAGCAGCTGACTCAGAAGGGAAGAAAGCATGATCAGAGGAGAACTTGAAAAGGTTATGAATGCTCTATCCCTTACAAAGGCACCAAACACCAGGTTTTAAGTGGGAATTTGTCCAAGCCTTTAAATATTGGGCCACAAGGTTAGCAAAATCCCTAGGTTTTAACCCCTATGAACATATATGTAAAAGTCCTAAATAAGATATTAACAAAATTTATATGGCACTTTACTAAAAAGAACAATTCCCTGACTAAGCTAAGGTTTTTCTCAACAGTGGAAAGCTAATTCACCATTAGTGAATACAATATATATTAATATATTAATATATTAATACAATTCACTACATTTATATAATATATATGTATACATGTACACATATAAATATATGATAATTTTAGTAGATGATAAAATGGATTGGATTTTTTAAAATCTGATAAAAAGTAACTACTAGGAAAGGTAAGTACACTAAGGCTGAAACATTAGAAATATTCTTTTTTTGTAGCATTAGGAAGTGAACCCAGGGGCATTTTTACATCTGAGCTACACTCCCAGCTCTGTTTTATTTTTTATTTTGAAACAGGGTTTTATTTTGAAACTAGGTTGCGGAGGGCCTCACTAAGTAGCTAAGGCTGACTGCGAACCTGCAATCCTCCTGTCTCAGCCTCCCAAGTATTGGGATTACAAGCGTGCGCCACCATGCCCGGCTCTAGAAATATTGTTAATAAAATCATGAGCAAGCACAGAGACTTATCTGTAGCACAACAATATTCAGTATTCATTATTCCAGCTCCTTCAATATTGAGCTACAACCCTCATCAGTGAAGAAAAAGGGAGGGGCTCAAAGGCATATGAATTGGAAAGTGGGTCAGTTGTAGGCCTAGATGCTCTCCAATTTATTCCTGAACTACCTGTGCTTTGCTCTATATCATACGTGACTGTACCATATATTCCTTATCTTCTGCAACATAAAAACAGAGCTCTGGTGAAAGGCTCTGGATATGAAGTAAGTCCTAAAATGGGAGTTTTGTGGGAACCAAGACAATACTAGCCTCATTCACACCATAGATACTCTATAAAGGCCTGGGCTAGAAGTCTAGCACTAAGAGAGTGACAGCTTTACAGTGCCTAATATGTGCCAGACACTATTCTAAGTGTTTTACACAACTCATTATCATATCCCTGCTATAACAGAATACCTCAGGATGAATAATTTATATTGAAAGGAAATTTATTTGGCTTACAGGATGTCCAAGAGCATGGTACTGGCATCTGGTGAGGGCTTTCTTGCTATGTCATAGCATGGTGGAAGGCATCACATGGAAGAGAGAGAGCTTGCAAGAAAGACCAAGAAAGGGAAGAATGTGCTTTTATAACAAACCCACTCTTGAGATAACTGAGCTGTCCCCAAGATAATGACATTCATTCATTCATGATGGCAGAACCTTCATGACCTAATAACCTTTTATTAGGTTCCATCTCCCAACATGGCTGCCTTGGGGATTAAGTTTCCAACACAACAACTTTGAAGAACACATTTGCACCACAGCACCATATTACTCTTGAAGAAACCAGTGTCCAAACTGTTGCCACACAACAGGGAATAGCAGAGAACTGATGAGGCGTGCCTGTTCTGAGCTGTACCTTTACCCACTCCCTGTTCTCCCCACATGCTGAGGAGTCTCACACACACAAGGTTTATTGCTACCAGGCATAGATTTCATGCTAACTCTAGACTAGGGAGAAGGAACAGGAAAAACAACTTTACAACAGTCTCTTGGTTAGCCTGCTCCCTCTGAGGAGCAATGTATCTGAGTTCTGAAATAGACTGAGACCAATGTCCAGGCATGAAGAGCAGATGGCTTCAACTGGTTTAGCACTTTAAACTGGTACTACAGACTAAAAGTCTGAGACACACACACACACACACAAATCCATATTCTGAAATCCTATCCCTCAGTGTGATGGTATTAGGAGGTGGGACCTTTAGGAGGTTATTTAGCCATGAATGGGATCAGTGCCCTTATAAAAGAGCCCCTAGAGAGATCCCCTGCCCCTTTCCATCATGTTGAGTTATATCTAGAAGACATCTAGTCGTGAACCTGAAAGCAGGCCTTCATCAGACACCAAATCTGCAGGTACCCTTGGATTTCCCAGCCTCCAGAACTGTGAGAAATAAGTTTCTGTTGTTTGTAAGTCACACAGCCTATACTATTTTGATATAGTCCAAATGGACGAAGACAGGATGAACTCCTACAACAAATCTCTCTAGGTCTATGGAAGCAATCCTCCTTATAGGAACAAAGGAATACCCATGTCCAAAGGCTACAGAGGGAACAAGTTATTTATACCTACTTCAGGCGTGTTTTCTTATTAACAATTAAAATCTTTGCACTTAAAAGAAGACACATGATAGATAATATTTTAGTGTATACTATATGGATGGTATTATTGTAAAAGCATAGAACTGTTATCACATTACTTCTTTAAATGGTCAGCTTTCCATTACTATAACAAACACCTAAGAAAACCAATGTATTAAGAGAAAAGGTTTATTTAACTCACAGTTTTGAAGGTTCAGTCTGGAGCCAGGTGTGGTGACCATGCTTGTAATCCCAGTTCTTGGGAGGCTGAGACAGGAAGATTGCAGCTTCAAAGCCAGCCTCAGCAACTTAGGCTCTCAGCAACCTAGTGAGATCCTGTTTCCAAATAAGAAATAAAATCAGGCTGGGGGTATAGCTTGGAGGTAGAATGTCTCTGAGTTCAATTCCCAGTACCAAAAAAATTTTAATAAAAACGAAGGCTTCAGTCTGTAATTGGCTGCTCTTAGGCCTCTGGAGGGGGCTACAAGCATATCATGGTAGGAGCATGTGGCATAGCAAAACTGTTCACTTTTTGGTCAAGAAACCAAAAGGCAGAAGAGAAAGGGGCTGGGGTCCTGCAACACCCCAATGATCTAGACCTTGCACTAGGACTCACCTTGTAAAGGTTCCACCACCTCCCAATGGTGCTAAGCTTGGGATTAAGACTTTAACATGTGGGTCTATGGGAGAAATTCCAGATCCAAACTATAGCAGATCCTATGAAGTGGTTACCATTATTGTCCTACTTCTATACTAGGAAAATTGAATAACAAACAATTCACATCAATACCAATTTAAATCCACAATTAAATAATTTGTTCACATTTATCAAATCTACTATTTCCACTCCATCCCCACTCTCCCAAATATCACCCAGCATATAATAGCTCACCTGCTACTTACCTGCTTACCTGCCTGTCCTCAAAGAATTTTCAAGTATTGCACCCGGGATAGTAAGCTGATCTTTTCTAAGAGTGTTAATTTGAGCAGATCACATAATCCTCCTAATATTTAATTCCATCATTTGTGAACTGGTATGAATAATCCTTAATCTATAGGGTGGTGTGAAGGCTAAAAGAGATAATACTTGGACACCACTCTAGCCCATATCCCTTTACCAAAGTAATAAGATGAATTTAGCTTATTAATTTGACCACTCAACATAATCAGCAAAAGCCCTCTTCAATCACAGCTCATTATCCCAGATATATACAGATAAGGAAACTTAGGTTCAAAAACAAATAGTGACACTTTCCAAGATCACATAATTAGTTAATCATATAACCCAGATGTCACATCTGACTCCCAAATCCTTAGCTTTAACCCTTACTTTACAAATATTCTCAGTAACTGTTGAATGACTTATGAATTAATAAATGGATAAAAGTGAAATTTACCTAATAAACTTGACCACATGTATTATTTTCATATTACACTCTGGCTACACCTCTGCATGCATCATTGCCATCTTATTACAACTTGGAAAACTCAGACAGACTATTTGATGGCACAAAATGCCCTGTCTGCCCATGTCTGATTCTAAACACAACTGTGTATCAAGAACAGACACTATCCCTCCCTAGTCATTCAACCTAGGAAAGGAGAAAGATGGAGGGAGAAAAGAAGAAAAAGGAAAAGCTGTACACAATGTCTTGCCAGCTGACCTCACCCCAGTGCACCTAAAGCAAGCCTTGACTGTAACATCCTGCTACAGTTTGGATAGGGTTTTTTTTTTTTTTTTT
>PVJS01051137.1:0-14078 GCA_004027185.1 Glis glis | reverse complement strand
AAAAAAAAAAAAAAAAAAAAAAAAAAAAAAAAAAAAAAAAAAAAAAAAAAAAAAAAAAAAAAAAAAAAAAAAAAAAAAAAAAAAAAAAAAAAAAAAAAAAAAAAAAAAAAAAAAAAAAAAAAAAAAAAAAAAAAAAAAAAAAAAAAAAAAAAAAAAAAAAAAAAAAAAAAAAAAAAAAAAAAAAAAAAAAAAAAAAAATGAACAAACAAGAAAAAACAAAAGAAATTCAATACATCAGAAAATATAATGAACCTAAACAAATAGTCAAATGACAAAGTAGAATAAATTTTATGGAAAAATACTGAAACAACAAAAAAAAAGGAGAAATAGTTGACAGTTCCAACACTCCTATCTCAGTAACTGATAGAACTAGTAGACAGACAATTACTTTGGATATGTAATACCTATTTAAAAATTGAGTATTAATTTAAAAGTTGATCAAAGTGAATCATGCTATCAACTGTCTGAAAGTAAATGATTATCTCAAGAGATAATGTTTGACAAAATTCAACATCTGTGCATACACAAACTTTCAGGAAACCAAGAATAGAAGGGTACTTTTTTAGCCTCATAAAGGTAACTTATAAGAAAAACACATTGTACCTCTTAGTGAAAGACGAATACTTCTCCCTTAAAATGTCAAAGAAAGCAATGATATTCTTTTTCACTATTTCTAGTCAACATTCTAATGAATGTCCTAGTCAATGAATATAAAAAATTATAAAGAATCACAATAAAAATATCTGCATAGTTTTTGAAGATATTGATAAGCTGACTTGAACTTTTATATGGAAAAATGGAGAACCTACATTAAGGAAACAATTTTAAACTTAGAAACCTATAATAATCAAGTTAGTTCAAAATTGTCATAGACACGTAGATCAATGAAACACAAAATAGTTCAGAAATAGATCTAAACATATATATTGCATTGATTTTTACAAAGTTAAACGTGCTAAGATACCTCATCAAAAATGAGTTGGAGTCTTTTCTACAAATGGTGCTGAATCAATTCAATATTAATATAAAAAGTAAACCCAAATCCATCTTTCTGCATATATAAAATTCTATTTTAGCTGGGCGTTGTGGCACATGCTTGTAATCCCAGTACTTGGGAGGCTGAGACAGGAGGATCCCAGGTTCCCAACCAGTCTCAGCTACTTAGTGAGGCCCTCCACAACTTAGTGAGACCCTGTTTCAAAATAAAGAATAAAAAATAAGGGTGGGGATGTAGCTCAGAAGTAGAATCCCCCTGGGTTCAATCCCCAGTACCGCAAAAAAAATTTTTTTCTATTTTAATTAATAGCAGACCTAAATGTAAGACCTGTAACTATATAAAGTTATTCAATAAGAGACAAAAGCATAAACAATTTAAAAACCTAATAAATTAGACTGTTTAAAATTTTAATGCTTCTGATCTTATAAAAACATCATTAAGAAAGGCAAGTTACAGACTAGAAAAAATAATTCTCAAATGTGTTTTAATATTTTTTATCCAAAATACATGAAAAACTTTTACAAGATAAACATATTCCATTTTAAAATTAGGTAACAGATTTGAGCAGATAGTTCATTAAAGAAGAGGTGATTAACAAAATAAATACCTGTTCAATATTATTAGTTGAGAAATGAAAATTAAAAACACAATGAGATTATCATGACATACCTTCTAGAAAGGTTAATATAGAAAACACAGAAAGACTAAAGTGTTAGCAAGAATGCAGGCAAGACAAAAATATCCTATATCACTAGTGGAAATGTGAAGTGGAACAACCTTTGTGGCGTCTTAACAATGTATACATAAGACTTTCAAATACTACTTGTAGTTATTTGCCAAAGGAAAAGGAAAACATATTCACATAAAAGCCATTGTGTGACTACTTATATCCTATCAGCTTCATTCATAGTATCTCTAAAATCAACCCAAATATTCAGCAACTTAGTGTAGAATTTTAAAATCTTTGAATTTTTGCACACTTATTAAAACTCAACAAATCACTAATCTATGCAATAACATGACTAAGTCTCAAGAGTATTATACCAAATGAAATAAATTTAGACACAAAAGTACGCACACCACATAGTAAAATGGCTTTCTGGGAAAGGCAAATAAAAGGGCAGGAATCCGGACAGTGACTGTGTGTCAGAGCTTGTTTTTGGCAATGATGGTGGGGGAGTTTGATTGCAAATTGGCACCGGGAATGCTTAGGGCAATGAAAATATTATCTCATTTGGGATGGTGGGTATAGCATCATACAAGTTTTTAAAAACACACTGACGTATACACCAAGAAATAGTTTCATTGAATATAACTTAAACCTTGGTAAACCTGAAGAAAAATGTAAATGGAGTCTCCACAGAGAGGTGAAAGTTGATAGCCGGGCGTGGTGGCACATGCCTATAATCCTAGTACTTGGAAGGCTGAGACAGGAGGATCACATGTTCGAGAACAGCCTCAGCAAGTAGTGAGACGCTCATCAACCTAGGATCACATGTTCGAGAACAGCCTCAGCAAGTAGTGAGATGTTCATCACTGTTTCCAAATAAAAATAAAATAGGGTTGGGTTGTAGCTTGGAGGCAGAATGCTCCTGGATTCAATCCCCAGTACCACAAAAAAAAAAGAGAGAGGTCAAAGTTTTACATGTGGTTGGTCAATCTTAATGAAAGTTTGGAATTAGGGAAAGTGTCCACAGGAGAAGTTAAACTGTCTCTACTAGCAATGTGTTTCTTAAATAATTAGGTTGATTAAAGTATCTTAACTTTTTAACATAAATGCTATACTTACATAAATTGGAATGGTTCATTTATGTATAAAGAAATAAAAAATAATTATCTCTAGTTTCAGGAAATATAGCATAGCCATTTTACTTCTTGTGTTTTAATTATAAAATTAACAAGTTTGTCAAAAATTAATACACGAAATAATAGTCTTCCTACTTCCACTCATTACAGATCTCATTGTGAAGATACAGAAGAAGCAGTTCAGGATACTTAACTTCATGTCTGCTGTCTGCAAGTTTAAATTAAATTGAATGGGGCAGGTGTATTCCATGAAGTTAAATATGCTAAATTTGACATGTTCAATGTAGTTGGTAAACTTGTTAAACACCCCCACACCTGACAAATCTAAAGGGATTTGTCACTCTGCCCTGGAACCTGCGATCCTCTTGCCTCAACCTTCCAAGTACTGGCACTACAGGCAGGCACCACTGCACCCAGCTTCTGTTTCTACCTCTTTGAAGTCTAGTAGGCTACTGTCACACATGGACAATAGTCTCTTATCTGGTAATGGTCTTCTTGCTGGCAGAGTCCTGAGGCCACTGCAGGGCATCACAGGCAGAATGACAGGAAGATGATAAACCTAAGAGACCCATTCTTTTTTTTTTTTTATTTTGCGGTACTGAGGATTGAACCCAGGGGCATTCTACCTCCGGGCTACACCCCCAACCCTATATTTTATTCTTTATTTTGAAACAGGGTCTTGCTAAGTTACAGAGGGCCTCACTAAGTAGCTGAGGCTGGCCGTGAACCCGGATCCTCCAGTCTCAGCCTCCCAAGTACTGGGATTACAAGTGTGCGCCACCACGTCAGGCGATACCCATTCTTAAAATAACCAATTGACTCTTAAATCAATTAATTGCATGAAAGAATTAACCTATTCATGAAGGGAAAATAAAACTAATACTTTCTTAATGGTCTCTCTTGGTGTCACTTCTTATTTTCACAATGGGGATTAAATTTCACATGAGTTTCAGAAGGGACAAGCCATACTCAAACAATAGCAGCATTTGTAAATCCTTCAAATATCTGGCCATGTATTTTCTTATACATTTTTGTGGAGTTCATTATTTAGACTGTTTTTATAAGCTTCCCATTTCATGTTTTAGATCAAACATGCTTTTGAGTGTATCTTTGTTCATTACACAACACTTTTAATAAACCATGAAGCTAAAATTATAACATGTCATTTGTATGAGAATGGTTCTTAAAATATAATGAGTATAAATACATATGGAAATAACACTTAAATTATGTGTTAGAATAGCCTTAATACAGCATTCTACACTATGAAGTATTTATATCAGATATATAAACTAAGCAGTGAAATGGAATTGAACAATATCTGTGTATTCTATAAATTATGTTCTCATTTTTTTAAATCCAACATGTGAAAGCACTCCATGTTATATTTGAATTTACTCCACAGAAGACTTTACGCTTCCCAGTAGGTTCATAGTAAGAATTGGCACTGAGAACTCAAGAAAAAAGAGAAACAAGGAAATCTCAGAAAAATAATACTTTTTTTGTTAAACAATAATTAAATCACTAGGGATGAGATTAGCTAACAGCATGAAAACTTCCCAGAAAGAGCTTGCCTAAAATGGATTTGGAAACATTCAAGGTACCTCCCTGGATACTATTATGAAGTAGTCAAATTAAAGTCAACCAGTATTAAAAAAAACAATTAATTTGTCAGATATGCTATTAAGTAATATTTAACTTGTACAGAATGATTTTGTGATGACAGATTCAATGGTCTCTAAGCTATTGATGCTACAGGGAGAACTGATGATTTCCTGACTAAAATTTCTAAGATAAAGGAAACTGAATCATGAGTAACTATTCCAAAACTTAGTAAAAGTAAACTAAGAGGGTCTCATAATTGTACAATAAATGGTAAACAATTATAAATTTATTAAAACACCATATTCCTTTTCTACAAATTGGGTCAAATGCTAGTAGAATACAGTTAGAGTTTTTAATGTGCTTTCTTGATATCAAATAATTTTGTCATGTTTGTTATTTGTTATTTAGATTGTTTTGCTTCAAGCATATGTGAGATCTAACAAAATTTTTTTATATACCAAAACACTGTTCCAGAGAAATAAAACTTTGACATTAGAACTTATGATCTTTAAAAAGAACTTCAAAATGATTCTGTGACAGTTTTACAGTATATTTTGGATTCATATTACCTGAAGGCATATGAACTGTAATAGAATTCTTCAGTTACTTAAAGAATAAAATATGCATTTGTTACTTTGGTTGGTATTGTTGTTTCTTTAAAGAAGCTTCCTTTATAATAATGTCTATGTATATAAAGATTTCTGCAAGTAAATATATACAGTTATATATTAATTTATGTTTGTGTGTGTATAACATGGGAACAAATTGATGCTAACAGATAAAATGATTGAAGAGATAGTGGTTTCTCTAACTTTTCACAGTGTTTATTCAAAATTTACTCTGTAGTCGAGGCACATAGTTGATTTGAAGAGGTTTCCTTTTGAAGGTGACAAGTTAGCTTTTACCAAAACATTAATCCTCTGGCTATTTATCAGAGACTAGAAGCTGTAAGGACATTGGTGACTAGAAATATTATACTCAGAGAATAGAGAAAATCCTAGTACTTGCTGAACATAGGATTTTTTTACACTACACAAAATTATTTGGAAAGTATGTGTTTAGAGTTAAGATGAAACTGTGAACTTTCAATCATTTATAATAAACAGATTATAGAATATTATTACTTAGTTGATTTCTCTTAAATGCTTTTTAAAGCTCCAAAGCTGCCTACACACAAAAGCTTAAGTGCAGAGAATACTTTTGATAGTTATGACAAAAGGAATGATGACTTAAAAGGTTTTAGTAATATTATTTCTTTTTATATCACTAAGGAAAAATAAAGAGAACAAGGGGAATACACAAGGAGAGTCACTCCCCTGGGAAGGCTTTTCAGAGCAAGTTGTGTACAGATTAATGTATGAAAGTGGTAGATTGACTTCACAAGTTCCTTCTAACTTATTTAGGTGCTCAAAACTACAAGAGATTTCAGGAATCTGTATTTCAAACATAATACCAAGAGTCCAATATATTCATGAGGATATTTATGAAAATTAACTCTGAAGAAACAAGTAGATAATTGAATGGGGCTTTTAGACATTTGAAAACAGAGCTCATCTGATTCAGCAGTCTTATCTTCTGGGTCTATAAAACGTATGCTCAAATACAGAGTGGTCAATTTTGCAAGATAACACAGGATGTATGTGGAAGTGGCTGCTGTGTTATGGAAGAGGTATTAGCTTTATGATAAGGTAAGGAGAATTAAATGCTAATTCATTAGGTTTATCACATCAAAATAATTTATCTCAGATTTTATATGTGTAGTTATAAAATTAAAATAATAGGACTCGAATATAGCAACTTAAATGAACAGACAAAATATATATCAACATATGTCGGGGACCATTTTCCTATCTTAAGACTCTAAGTTGCATAAACGGCCTAAGAAGGTAAAAGCTCTACCAAATGAGCCGATCAGGATTTGCTGATATAATAGAAGGAAGTTCTCAGAAGAGGGAGTTTCTTAATCTGGGGAGGAGAAAGGGTGCTGATTGTTATCATGATTTTTGATCCCTTGTTAGGATTATCTTCTGATTGTTATCATGATTGTTGATCTGCTTGTTAGGATTATCTTTGTAAAGATCTGATGCTCGGCAAAGGTATTTAAGGGCTGGGCTGAATAAAGTCGGGGCTGCTGCAGTGTGGGTGCCTGCCAGGCCTCCCAAAAAGGCTGCGGTATTGACTGCAGTCTTCCCAAAGCTATCTCTAATTTTTCCTCTTGTCTCTTGTCTTTCTTGTTTTTTCTTAATCCTCACTCCCCGTTTCAGGGACCGATCGACTTTGCCGGCGTGCTCCGGCAAACATATCTATATCATGAGAAATTTTCAGAACTATATGCACACTTGAAATTATATGTAACTAAAAAAGCACGACACACTATCATATATTATTTATAAGTAGACATTTGAATGTAAAAAGAAATAAAGCACAAAACAAATATACACAATGCTCACACCAATGGTTTCTTCTGAGATAAGGGTGAGAGATATGTGATTGAAGCATGTGATTAAAATAAATTTCAGCCATATTTGCAATTTAATTTTTCCATCTCTATAATGGAGATAATAAACATATGGACCTTACAAGGTCACTGTTAATATTAAATGAGCTAACAAAGTGTATGTAACAGTGATGGGGATATGATAATATGCTAATTATTGTTATATGTTATTTCATAATTGGGATATGATTCCATCCTGTGAGAAAGTGACATTCAAATACATTCCAAGTAAATTCTGAATCTTCCTCCATATCTGGAAACATAGCAAGCACCAGGGAATATAGAGAAGAATTTTCTTCAAAGTAGTTTTTTACACACTAAAACTTTATACTTATCAAAATCTGTGGAGTGTATATGGAGAGGAAAATCACTGGTGATTTTTATGAAAGAATGCATTTGCAAATCCAAAGTATTACAAATTTTTTTACATGCAAAGAGAATATCCATAGATATATAAGTATGTTTTCTAACTCACATGTTAATGTTTATTTTAATTTTTAAAATATGAATTGCATCTCAAAATATGACAGGTGTTTAATTTCTATTTGTGGTATTAATTCATTACCAACAAATTTTTTATAATTTTAATTCAGCTATATTTTCAATAACCAGCTGGTTTTTACTAAAGTGTATGTGCTGCTGATGTTATCTTGAAATAGTTTTCTCTGCTTGTATAACTTGTAATGAGTAATTGAATGCATTTATTTGATATATGCTTTTAAGTTTACTATTTCACTATTTTTCTCTGTTATATTTGAATCATAATCTGTTTTGTGTTTATAACTGATATGTTGATTAGAATTAAGTGGAAATATATATTCTAAAAGAGTCTGTTTCAGTATTATAATAATTTAGAGTTCTAGTCTATCAGTAAATATATGGAAATATTATTTGCATTTACTCATCATAATTTAAACATGTATCTAATCAAATAGAAAAATTTTAGGTTAATTTTTAAGGTTAAATTTAAACCTAATCAAGCAATCGTTTCTTAATTTCTCAACAAATGATATTATGGACTCCAGAGCAATTATTTCAATGTGACACACAAATTAGCAGTAGTTTAAATAATATATGCACCAATTCACATAGTGAAAAAGCAATGATTTTATTTTACAGCTTCAAGGATTTGAATTTTAATGCTCACTAAACTTTTGGCCAACTCTTTAATCTCATAGTAAAAGATCAAGTATTTTTTCTGTTATTAATTTTGAGCAATAGTAAAGACATTGCAGTTTGAGTCAAATCTCCTGTCCTAGCATAGTGGGTTCAGAATCTGGCTTTTTCTATAATACAGAAAATCACAGAATATAAATTACTTAACAAAATAATTTCCTATAATTTTTATGGCCATGCCTCATCAAATTAAGATAGTACTGTGGTCCCTGGGAACAGAAACAATTTATTATCCTTATATCCTTGAGACATGGTGTGTGTCTTATTACATTAAAGTCACTGAACAAACACCTGTTACATTACCATAAAATAAAAATATATCAATTCATTCACCTATGTGTTAATGTGTTCTATATCTGAATTGTTTCTACTTTTAAGTGGAGAATTATTTTAAAAAAGAAAAAAAATCTCAGTTTAAAGGGGGATGGAGCCGGGCGTGGTGGTGCATGCTTGTAATCCCAGTACTTGGGAGACTGAGACAAGGGGATCGCAGGTTCGCAGCCAGCCTCAGCTAATTAGTGAGGCCCTCGGCAACTTAGTGAGAACCTGTTTCAAAATAAAGAATAAAAAAATAGGGCTGGGGGTGTAGTTTGGAGGTAGACTGCCCCTGGGTTCCATCCCCAGTTCCACATACAAAAAAGGGGGAGATGGAGGAGAGATAGTGGAATTGGACAATACAACCCATCACAGACCTAATTGTGTTTAACTATATTCCAAGTTGGCCCTGAATCTTTCTCCATACCTGGCAACATAAAAGGCACCATGGGTGATACTATCCATGTACGTGCTGAAATTGCTCTTATTACAAAAAGAGAGCATACAATTCATAAGAAAACAAATCTACTGAGTCTTTAGAATGAATAAGTATTGTCTAGAAAAAATGGCTCTATATAATGTCAGTTACATGAATGGAAATGTTTTCTAGAAAGATCACTTCTTTTTCATTCTTAAATAAATAAAACATATTTGCAGATTGCTTTTCAGAACTGCAAGAATTAGGAGAATGAGCAGAAACTATACACACTTCTCATCTCTTTCTCAATAAAAGAACAGCAGATGCACGTATAGAGGAAAACAAACTAGCCCTATTGCATATCTGTTTTTAATGCCATGTTTGCCATAGATTCAAGGTGAGGCTGGTCAGTGTTTCCCTAAAAAAGAATGAAAAGTGCATCATTTCTGTAAATGGACAGATTATGTGGTTAGTTTCTCAGATTAATTTGGGAAATATCAGAAAATGTAGCCTATCAAATGCATAGCTGTTACACCTGGGCTATCTAACCTGAAATTCCTCCCATTGGCCTTTCTCTTTGGGTTGTAATACTACAGAGCAGGATAATTGTTTTCAGAAGAGCCTTATTAGGTTGATTATATGTTTGTCTCTAGACATAGGACTGAAACTTTCAAATTAACTTGACTAAAAGTAAAATAAATACAGCAAATATTTTTAAAGTAGTTACATAAAAGAAAATCTAACTTTTTATTTTTTTGCTGGTGAATTGTAGTTATACATTGTAGTGAGATTCACAGGTATGCATTTATAATATGCACATACCATCTCTTGGTGTGTTTCTCTATGCATCATATCCTCCTCCTCCTCCTTCCCCTGTACATGCTACTGAGATTGGTAGTGATACCTTCATATACTAACACGACACAATTTAGTCTACTTACCTCCTCAAGCCTCCTTTTCCCCCATCCCTCCTCCCTCCTCCAATCCCCTTCCACCATTGCAACTGTCTCTCTCATTTTCAAGAAGTCACGTTTGTTTTCCATTTTGTCTGTAGCTTCTACATATGAAAGAGAACATACTACACTTGACTCTCTGAGACTGGCTGATCTCAATTGGCATGATGTTCTCTAGTCCCATTCATTTTCCTGCAAATGGCGTCATTCTGTTCTTCTTTATAGCTGAGTAAAACTCCACTGCGATATCAATGGCATTTTGTGTTTGTCGTAAATTATTCATGTAGTGAGTTTTCTGAAATAGTACTGCCTTCTTTGTCATTTGTTTTGGGCACTAGAGATTCTACTTAGCTTAGTGTTCCTCTAGTGATTGGACAAATATTTCTCAACATTATTAGAAAGCATAAGATTCACTGTATTTGCTCATGAACTGTTTTTGTTGAGTAACATCTTCAACCTCACCCACTTAGTTAGCATCTGTGACTGAGCCTTCACTTGGTCCATTTGAGAACCTCAAGATAGGCCAGAAAATTGAATGTAGAGCCCCCTTATGTCTTTTTGAGCATGTACACAGGCCTGTGCATGATCACCATCCTATGCACATATGAGGTCTTCCAGAGTCTCAGGAGTACATCAAAGCTTTTCCATGTCCCTGTGGGCAACAAATCCCTCAGGTTTTCATTTTCAACCTATCAGTCAGCCTATTGTTTGTTCCAACTATTATAAAATATCTTAAGTTACTGAAAAATTAAATATCTTCTTCAATTTTTTTAAGAACGCCTGAAGGAAAAATGTTTTTCCTCTCTCAACTTTAGTTTCAGAACTACCTTCTTATGAAAACTTCCTGAATTTCAATTATTCATCTATTCCTTTTGACAAGTTTTAATTGTTCATGAAAGTCTGGGTGGAGGGAAATCCTCTATGGTCTGATTTTTACTCTATGAAACACTAAGCTTGGACCTGTCTCTTGTGGCAACTTCACTCCTTTCCAGATCCTGAACTTATTAGGATTAGTACTAGAAAGACATAAGAGGTAAGAATCCTTAGTTTTACCACCAACTCCTTTTTATTTCTTATATCCCAATCAAGATGTCATATTATTTCATTTCTTAGGAAAAATCTGAAAGTTAAAAAATTATTAATTCATCTATATTCAGGTCTTTTGCCTCTTATAAGATTAAGTGTAGAAGGAGGTAAAACATAGCCCCAAATAAATTCAATGGAAAGTTTCCATTCATTTTATCCAAATTGGTATTTATGTTCTCCCTGACTGAAAAATATTGTTGAAATCCCCTATGTGAAGCCAGTTCTACAGTATACTCACATTCTCCAGGTTTGATTTTGTGCCACCACTAAGTAATTTCTACAGCAGCACAAGTTTTTCCTCTCTTCCCAACTCTTTAAGATGGGTTTGGTTTTATTGTATCTTTGCCTTTCAAATCATCTTCAGAAATAAGTAAGACCTATTAAATAATAAACACAAAAACAAAGCATTTAGTATTTCCCTTTATAAATCAAATATGTCTGAAGCACATGCTACTTATTAAACATTCAGCTAGGCACTAGAGAAACGGAGACAAACAATAGTTTTGAAAAAGAAATTGTATGGTTTGAATTTTAAATGTGCAATGAAACTTCAGAAACAGATAAATGAAAAGGAGCTAGAGTAATCTGGAAAACAACATGAGTGAATGAGTGTAGGAAGTTTCAAAGAATTGGTAGGGTTTAAGAGAAGAAAATTTTGGAATCACAGTCATGCCACAGAGTCAGTCAAATAAATCCCAGACCCTCAAACCTGACAGACCCAATGTTTCTTCCCAGAGTAAATGTTGAGAATGTGTTAACGACTGCTTCAGCCTGGCTATAAGGCTGTGTGGACTGGTACTCTGTCATCCTTCTGAAATAGATGGGAAGTTACCCACACATAAATGTCTTTTCTTGATCAAAATGAAAAACAAACAAAAAGAGAATTCCCTCCTCTTCTCTCAGATCTATTTTTCTTTCCATGTCTTGCTGCATGAGATTTTCCAGGGTTTTTTTATATAAATGCGTATTACATTCCCTCTCTCCACTTTTACATGCTAAAGAAACTGTCACATTAATTAGTCCTTGGTGAAATAAATTGATACCATGCAAAAAAAATTTTAAGGTAAAATTTGTCCCATTTAGCTAATACAAACCTATTTGTTTTGAAGGGATTTATGGCTTTTTTTATATTTGGTGGTATGGGGATGACCAAACAAAAGTATAAACTCTAAAATTTTCTTTAGTCCTTCCCTACCATAAAACTCTACCCCTAAAATTATCTATTCAGGGCAGAATAATGTTGAGGAAAACCTCAAGCCCATCATAGTTCTTGACAGATAAAGCCTCTGGAATTATTGCTTATTTCTACTATGTATTTCTCCTATCAGAAGGCAAATTTTGCCTCTTATTCTCTTTCTATTTTATAACATGTTTTAAACCTCTCCTTTGTAGAAGCATACCCCAGAAAGAGAGGGGTATTAACCATGCATTTGATAATTTAAATAGAGTACTATATTAATAAATGTCACAATATGGCTCTAATGTGGTAATAATACTCATGAGGCCAGCATTACACTGACAGAAAAAGGAGACAAAACTAACAAATCAAAAAGAAAAAGAAATATAAAGGCAAGCCTTCCTCCTAAACAAAGACACAACAATCTTACACAATATATTAATGAGTCATATCCGGAAATATTCTTACATTATAAGTTAGATATTTATTATTATTAAGTGTGGATTTATTCTAAAAATTTAATTATTTTAATATTTGAAAATAAATCAATGAAATTAATCTCTTTAACAGTCTAAAGAAGAAAATCACTTTATTATATCAATTAATGTGGAAAATTCATTTCACTAAATTCAATATTTATTCCTCATTCAAATAACTTTAAGTAAACTAGAAATAAAAAGAAAATTTCTCAACCTAACAAAAGCTAATATAAACCCAAAGATAACATAATACTTAGTAGTTAAAGTTAATGCTGTCTACTCAAAATTGAGAAAAAAAGAAGGATTTCCACTCTTTTCACTCTTACATAATGTTGTACTAAAAGCCCTGGCCAGAGCAATAAGACAATAATACAGATTTTAATTGATACCCACAGTAGTCAGCAGAGTATGGCATTCCAGAAGGACAGACACATGGATCAATAGAACAGAACCCAGAAACAGATTCACATTAATACCAAAAAGTAACTGTAGATAAAGATACAAAAGCAGGGGAATTGAGGAAGGGTAGTATTTTCAACAAATTATAATGGAACAATTGCTCATCAATTATAAAAACTGAACCTCAACCTAAACCTCATGCACATACAAATGTATACAATAAAGTTATTAAATTTTAAGAATAGAATATTAGAGAAAATCTTCATGATGGTTAGGTAAAATGCTCTTAGAGATGACAGCAAAAGATGGACCATAAAAATAAATGTTGATGCTGGGCATGGTGGCACATGCCTGTAATTCCAGTACTTGGGAGGCTGAAACAGGAAGATCACAGATTTGAGGTCAGTTGTAGCAATTTAGCAAGACCTTTAGCAACTTAGGGAGACCCAGTTTCAAGCTAAAAAAAATAAAATAAAAAGGGCTGAGGTATAGCTTGGAGGAAGAATGCTCCTGGGTTCAATCCCAGTACCACACACAAAAATAAATAAATAAATGAGTAAATACACAGGAATATATTTTATAAATATAATTTAAAAGAATACAATTTTGAAAATATTTTAATAGAACCATTGTATCAGTTTTCCTAATAAGTTTTTCTAGTAAGTTTTTCTAATAAGACAATTGTTGATCAATTAATCAGTATATAAGGTTTATTCCTTTTCAGTATCTATAACCATCTTTTGCCTTTCCAAAAGTGCCACAGTTAGAATGGCAAGTTTATTTATTTCTTTATTTTTTTTACCTAGGCATAAGGAAGAGAGAAGATGTAAAAATTTACATAGAGTAACTACTATATGGTGGTATATCACTATTATAAATATTCTATTCCTTGTTGTAGAAGTGTTCAGTACATGAGTATCCTAGTCTATTTTGTGCTTCTCTAATGAATACCTATGACTGAGTATTTTATAACAAATTTATTTATCACAGAAATGTATTTATCACAATTCTAGTGGCGGGGAATTCCAAGATAGAGATGCTGGCCTATGGTAAGGGACTCTTGCTGTGTTCTCACATGGCAGAAGGTAGAAAGTCAAAGGGGACCAATGCTGTGTAAGAACAGAAGAGGGGAAACCCACTCATGCAAGTCCTTTCTTTTTTTTTTTTTTT
>PVJS01051136.1:0-14079 GCA_004027185.1 Glis glis | reverse complement strand
CCTCCTCCTCCTCCTCCTCCTCCTCTGGATTGAACCCAGGGGCCTTCTACCTCTGAGCTACACCTTCAGCCCTTTTTAATTTTTCATTTTTAAACAGGGTCTTGCTAAGTTGCTGAGGATCTCACTAAATCGCTGAGGTTGGCCACAAACCTGCGATCATCCTGTGTCAGCCTCTCAAGTACTGTGATTACAGGGGAGCACCACCACGCCTGGCTATGAAAAGACTTCCTGGTCCACATTGTAAGTCATACAGCAGGAGAAGGAAGGGAAGCCACATTCCATCTACTCCTGGTAGGATTTTACAAAGAAATAAAATACTTTAGCCTCAATGCTTCTAATGCTTTAAAACATAGTATGCTAAACAAATACTAATTTTACTATATTTCTCTTCTTACAAATTCATTAGCAGTAAGAGTTTTAAGATTTTGACAAAAAATGTTAAAGATCGAGGAGCCATAGTAATTTTAGCTTCTTTTTTTTTGCGGTACTGGGGATTAAACCCAGGGGCATTCTACCTCCGAGCTACATCCCCAGCCATTTTTTTATTCTTTATTTTGAAACAGGGTCTCACTAAGTTGCGGAGGGCCTCACTAAGTAGCTGAAGCTGACCACGAACCTGCGATCCTCCTGTCTCAGCCTCCCAAGTACTGGGGTTACTAGTGTGCGCCACCACGCTTGGCTTAATTTTAGCTTTGAATGGTTTCAGTCTGCACATCCATTTTTATGTCGCACTGTTGCATGAAGCAAAGACTGTATACTGCCTATATATGTATATAGGTATATGTGGATATGCATATGTGATAAATATAATAAAAATATAAAGATATGCAAGTGAATTACAAGTGATGAATTCAACATAGTATATTCCCTTTGAAATATATGGAAGAGAAAATAAGATTAAGAACAGGTACACCGCCGGGCGTGGTGGTGCACACTTGCAATCCCAGTACTTGGGAGGCTGAGACAGGAGGATCCAGGTTCGTGGCCAGCCTCAGCTATTTAGTGAGGCCCTCCGAAACTTAGTGAGACCCTGTTTCAAAATAAAGAACAAAAACCAGGGCTGGGGGTATAGCCCGGAGGTAGAATGCCCCGTGGGTTCAATCCCCAGTACAAAAAAAAAAAAAAAAAAGAACAGATACACAGAGGACTTTGACTGTATTTGTTGTGCTTCCAATGTTCTATCTGGTAGGGGTGGCTATTTGAATATTATTTTATTACTTTATGCTTTCTTGGAAGTCTGAACCATTTTATTAGCAGGAAATGAAATTATGACAATGTCAAAAAGAAATAACGCTTTTCTAGAAAATGTAAGCAATCACAGGAACCCTGGAAAATCTAACTAGCCCCTTGACTTAGGTTGTCTGCCTATCTTACAAATAGTGCAAAATCTTTAAGGAAAAATATGGGCTTCTAGACATCTCACTGTTCCTTTGATTATAAGTTGCTAATAGCGAGGAAATAAAACTGCACATACTCACCTAACCCCTTCTATTCAACTCAGAGGCTATTCTATGATTTCAAGAACTAACTCTTGTTCAACTCAGAAGTAGCCACAAGCACATCTGACTTCATGTAAGATGTTTGCCTGGGAGGAATGCCCTGGGAGGGCGGCAGACAGAGTCTAGAACCCTGTTGCTGGGTCATTAGAAAGCTGTAAAGGAATTTCAGACACAAGAGAAAAAACACTCTTTGAAACTTCTCAGTATATGCACTAACCCTGGCAAGTCCCCATTATTTCAAGAAACATCTTACTGTGGTCCTTTTCTTAAGGATCAGGTGAAATAAATTGTGGGACTTGTTCCTTTCTGACATCTTCTGTTACAAATTACCATAAACCTAGTGTCTTGAAGACAGCATCACTTTATCATCTGTTCTATAGGGAGGACATTTGAGCTGGGTCTAAAAGTTGAGGTGTTGGCGAGGCCAAATTTTCTTGAGTCCCTTGGGGAGAAACCCTTTCCTTGCCGTTTAAGCTCTGGAGATCACCTGAATTCTTCAGCTCCTGGGCCCCTCGTTCCATCTTTAACAAGAGTAGGAGCAGGCAGAGTGTTCACGTGGCATCCCTCTGATCTTCCTGTTCTGCCTCCCTCTTCTGCTTTTATGGATCATGTGATTCAATTCGATCTTCCATTTAAAGACTTTTTAATCACATCTGCTAAATCGCTCTTGCCACGGAAGGTAACATATGCCCAGCTTCTGAAGATTAGGATGCGAACATCTCTGGGTGGGTGGGTGGGGGGCATTATTCTGCCTACCACAGAATAGGCCAGCAGCTATATGGGAATCCAAGATCCTTGCAGAAGGCCCGGGCATTTTTATTGCATGGTGTATTTATTGAGCGTGGGATGCAAGTAAACTCAGAGGTGGAAATCATTCTCGTAAGTTCTCTTTGGCTTTCTGAATGATAATACAAAGCAATCTGGTATCTTACCCTGAAACAAAGTGTTCAGATAATCACTACTGCCACCTTCTGACCACCAATAAAATCAACAATAGAGCACACACACACACACACATACACACACACACACACACACACACACACACACACAGTCAGCTCCCCTGGTCAGTTCTTACATTGCTTAGTCTTTATTGACAGATAAATGAAATTTCTGTTACCACAGTTAGTCTCAAACCTATGATTTCAGAGATTGGGTGAAAATTTTCATTTCAATAGTATTTTTAGCCAGAGATACATGTAAATCTGTGGGTTTAGGGTTTTAGATGCAGTCTAGATTCTAATGAGACAGATTGCTTCCATACTCACAATGGAAAAGACTGCTTCTCGTGCAGCATACTACGCTTCCTATCTAAGCAGCAGAATGCATTTATCTGAACTTTGAAGAATATGATATTTCTGCCGTGGTTGCTTATTGAGGCAACCGAAGTAACCCTCCAAGTCAAATAAAGAAACCTTATATTTTCTGCATTTACTCTGTTTTTCTGGATAGCACTTAGATATCTTTTGACATGTGTTTATTTGATATAAGACAAAGCACAAATTTTTTCAGGGCTACACTCACATGGAATAGAGATTAAATAGTGAAGTGTACAGAGCAGGGCTACTGCATGTTCGTGATACTGTCTATCCTGCACCAGCAGCTGTGCGGCTTGGAGCATAGGCTTTTCCAAAGAACTTCTTCCGAAAAAAATAAAACCGCTCTTAGAAATGACCGTCTCTTCCTGTTTCCAAAAGGGGAATCGGAGGCACAGAGGAAGCTTCATAAACATGCGAGGAAGAGATGCAAAAGCTTAAGAAGTATTTGCTGCAAAGTCCCCATTTTCCTCCCAGGCTAAGAAGCTAGTGCTCCCTGAAGCTCAGCCTTTGCTTGAATGTACAAATTACCATGGACATCTTCCTGGAAAATTGAGTGAGATCATTTGAATTGCTCACTTTCATGAAAGAACAGAGGATGAGTTAAAGCTTTCCCCCATCATTTTATTATTTTTTTCCTCCGAGTACATGTTAAAACAAATAAATCAAAGATGACAAATAAGAATCCCTATCATTCCCTCATGGTATCAAGTCTGTGGTCCTGACTCAAGCCTTTTCTTCCCCGCTGAGACTCAAAAGTTACTAGTAAGCTTACTGGCATCAAGTACAAGTTACTTCTCATGGAGTTTTTCTTTTTTCTTTCTTTTTCTTCTTTTTTGGTACTAGGGATTGAACCCAAGGGCATTCGACCTCTCAGCTACACCCTAGCCCTTTTTATTTTTTATTTTGTTTTAATTTATTTTTTTGTGGTACTGGGGATTGAACCCAGGGGCATTCTACCTCCAAGCTACACCCCCAGCCCTATTTTATTCTTTGTTTTGAAACAGGGATCTCACTAAGTTGTGAGGGCCTCACTAAGTAGCTGAGGCTGGCTGCGAACCCGGATCCTCCGGTCTCAGCCTCCCAAGTACTGGGATTACGCGAGCGTGCGCCACCACACCCAGCTCCCTTTTTATTTTTTGAAACAGAATCTTACTAAGTTGATGAGGGTCTCACTAAGCTGCTGAGGCTGGACTTGAGCCCACCATCCTCCTGTCTCAGCCTCTCAAGTACTGGGATGACAGGTGTGTGCCAGACTGCCCAATCTTCATTCATATTTTTTATGTTTCTTTTTTTTTGTGGTACCGGGGATTGAACGCAGGGGCGTTCTACCTCCACGCTACGCCCCCGGCCCTATTTTTTATACTTTATTTTTGAAACCTGGTCTCACAAAGTTGCGGAGGGCCTCACTAAGGAGAAAGAGAGAGAGAGAGACAGAGAGACAGAGAGACAGGGAGAGAGAGAGCTGAGGCTGGCCGCGAACCCGGATCCTCCGGTCTCCGCCTCCCAAAGTACTGGGATTACAAGCGTGCGCCACCACGCCCGGCTCATTCATATTTTTTAATTGGGCTATTCCTGCTTTGGGAGGCTGATAACACTATTGTCTCTGTGCCTGGACACAAGGCTGTGTTTTTATAAGCCTCTGTTTCCAGAAAACAGGGTTTAGATACAATGGATATGTAGACATTTGTTAGAAATGGGCTCACACTTTTGTTTCTATATTGTGTTCATCACCCCAGCCTCAAGATCACAAATGTGTGCAGGATTTTAAAAAATGATGTAGACTTTAAGTCAGTGCTGTCTGGAAGGGTCACAAACTCTTGTGAAGACCTAATGGCTGTGAATCCCAGGAAAAGAAGTACTGCAGGATTACAGCTAAGTACAGAGGCTTGAGTTAAACCATTTTAGAGAACATTGGCAATGGATCAAAATAAAGGTCTCATCAGTAACTCAGCAATAATGCATCTAAGCCCCTCTGGACTATGGAAGCAGCAAAACACCATGCTCGTGGGAAGAGGAGGACCCTCTGCAGCTATTGGCTGCTTCAGAGCAATGTATAGTGAAGTTCTCCATGGATCATCTATTCCTAAAATAAGATGAAGCTTTCAGAGGGAAGACATTCGTATGATGCTGTTTCACCTTTGGCCCCAATTTTCCAGCTTATGATATCTGCACATTCCTCTTGCTGCCATTTAGTTATTCAGACGCCCTTGAGCATCTCCCCTTGCCTGCACGGGATGCGGGGTCGGTGAGCAGGCTGCGCGCCAGAACCCTGGGAAGAGACGACAGCGGAGCTTGTTTGCACTTTATAGATGCGGCCACTGTGTGACACAAGGCAACCCTCAAAGCCTGCAGAGGAACCCTTGTTCAGCACTCCTCGGGATCGAAGGCTTGTGTACCCCCCAAGTTCATATATGGAAACCCTAATTCTAAGTGTGATGCTACTGGGAAATGGGGCTTTGGGGAGGTGATTAGTTCATGAGGATGGAGCCCTCAGGAGTGGGATTAGTGCCCTTATATAAAAGGGGCCAAGAGAATGCTCATTCTTTGTGCCATCATGTGAGGACAGAGGGAGAAGGTGGGCGTCTGCAACACAGGAGACAGCTCTCACCAGAACTGATGGCGCTGGTACCCTCATCTCTGCCTTCCAGCCTCCCGACAATCATATGAATTTCTGTTGTTTATAAGCCATCCAGTCTGTTGGTATTCTGCTATAGCAGCCCCACATGATGAAGAGAGTAAGTTACTGAGGAAATGTGCAGCTGTTAATGAGGGGTTACTACAGGAGGAAGAGGAGAACTGTGTCCACGTGGGAACCTTGTCCCTCGGGATGAACAAGTGGAATCCAGCACCGTGGTCTCTTTTGCAATTCTCAATACTTGCTTCATCAGCTAACAAAGAGGAGATGGGTGTTCAATTAAAAGCTCTTTCCTGGGACAGACTAACAGGTCCTCCATGTGCTACTCTTTCTCCTTGTCTGAAACACTAAGAAAAACTTGAGTTCTATTTAAAAATATAACCAAATGATAACTAATTATGAGGATAAGAGGTTAGAACATAAAACATTTCTATGATGAAGGATGAAGCATTTTAATTAAATATTAAGGAACAGGGGCTAAGAAAGAAGGAAAAAAGCTTTGTTTATAATGGCTTAAATAGGTACTCTGCTGGGTCATGTGTGGTTTTATGAGGGCTTGCTGAAGGAGGTTTTTATATGAAAGGATAAGAAAAAAAAAAAAAACCAAATGAGGTGGGAAACTAAGGCCCTGCATTGAAGGACCAATGAACAAAGTTTCTTGTGATTCATAAAAGGTATTCATGTTCCATGGAAACTTTACACAATGCCTGTCAGAGTGAACACAGGGTACTGTTAGCTGTGTTCACATAATTGGACTCTTCTTGTTAATATTTTCAAGACTTAAAAGGCTATTTTAATGCTATTGCAAGTTTAAGAAAAAATTCTGTGGTAATTATTCAAATTTACAACTATACAATTCATGTAAAGCAGTCAATTGAGAAAGACCTTTTAAAAAATACAAGGCATAATCATATACTAGAAATTATGTTCCAGGGTTGGTATAATGCTTGAAGAATTTGGAATATGTGCTTTATCATAGTTTAAAGCATGCTTATATTAAACAGGTAGCACACTGACTACACACACAGAAATCCTGTATACTTATTAGAAGTAAAAAATTGTTTATAAGCTATGTAACATCATCTCATTCATTTTATTTCTAATTTGCCCTTACACTGACTTTAAAATTTGATGTAACTTCTGATTGAATGAATTTTTGCTATTATAAATTCTTATTCAAATCAACTAATCAATCACTCAGATTTCCAATATTTTTGATACCTTCATTGAAAAAAATATGCAGGTAATAATCTTTTTTTTTTTAGTACTGAAGATTGAACCCAGAGGCATTCTACCTCTGAGCTACACCTCCAGTCCTTTTTGTTCTGAAACAGGTTCTTGCTAAGTTACTAAGGGGCTTGCTAAATTACTGAAGCTAGCTGCAAACCTATGATCCTCCTGTCGCAGCCTCCCAAGTACTGGGATTTCAGGTGTGCATCACCACACCCACCTCATGCAGGTAATAATCTTGATAGGGCATGATTTTTGTGTTGGGCATTGATCTAGGCATTGGGGATACAGAGATAAATAAATAGTAGTTTTTTTTTGCTGCAAAGATGCTAATTGTCTATTTATCTTTTTTTGTGTGTGTGTGGTACCAGGGATTGAGCGCAGGGGCGTTCTACCTCCGGGCTACGCCCCCGGCCCTATTTTTTATACTTTATTTTGAAACCGGGTCTCACGAAGTTGCAGAGGGCCTCACTAAGTAGAGAGGGAGAGAGAGAGAGAGAGAAAGAGAGAAAGAGAGAGAGAGAGAGAGAGAGAGAGAGAGAGAGATAGAGAGAGAGCTGAGGCTGGCCACGAACCCGGATCCTCCGGTCTCCGCCTCTCAAAGTACTGGTATTACAAGCGTGTGCCACCACGCCCGGCATTGTCTATTTATCTTAATTAGTGAAATCTCTAAGAATGGTATCTCTTTATAAGGAAACTGACCAAACCAGGGGGAGAAATCATTATTGTTTTGGTCTATTTTGTAATAGAAAATCATAGACTGGGTAACTTAGAGGGAAATAAACATATTTCTTACAGTTCTGGAGGCACAGAAGCCCAAGGTCAAGGAGCCTGCATGTGACTGGAGTCCTCTTGCTGGGTCATCCCAAGTGGAAGTCAAAAGGCGAGAGAACCCCAGAGAGCAAGAGGGCGCCACACTTGCTTTTATTAACAAACCTACTCTCTCCATAACTAACCTCCTCCTCAGACCAGCACACTAATCCATTCAAGACCTAATCACCTCTTAAAGTCCCCACCTCTCAACACCCACCCTTGCCTGGGACTCAAGTTTCCAACTGTGACAACAGAACAAAAATGACAAGGAAGTCAACCTGGAAAGAGCACTTTACAGTGGAGTCCCGGAGGCCACTAGGAAATGGGCTTCTTCCGGGAAGATGAGCTTTGGCACCTCTGCCCTTTCATCACGGGCATCGGAATGGCCCAAAAGACTAATGATTACACGGTGCCTGGAGGCTCAAGATGCACACCAAGAGGTTATCAGACTCTTGGTTCATGGACATTTCTGTTCTACCCATACTTTCTTTACTTTATCTTCTATGGGTCCGGGCGCCCCTGACCCTCCTCAACATACTATATGCCATAGAACCTCCCACTTTTCTTGCCTTCCTCAGAACACTGGCTCACATCTGTCTGTGCTATGTCTCCCGAATTGCAATACCTTAGAACCCTAAATAAGACCCCTTCACTCTTGCAGTTTCTGAGTTTGAATTGATCAACACAACGCATGAACTTTGGGGGACACAGTGAAACCGTGACAATTATCTACAATCAATCAATTATGAAATTTTGTGAAGGAGAATTGCTAGTTGTGATAGTTAATCTAGGTTGTCAACTTGACCCGATCATGATACACCCAAGATTATGTGATTTTGGGTGTGTAACAGCAGATTAAAGAGAAAGCCCTGCCCTGAATGTAGGCAGCAGGATTCTGATAGGTGCGGACTTAGATAAAGAGGGAGAAGCCGAGTAGAGTGTGTGCGACTCTTTCCGAGGAAAACGCATCTGCTCTCGCCTGAGATCGTCGGCCGCCGGCTTCGCCTTTCTCTGAAGAGCTTCTTGATCTTCTCGGCCTCCAGTTCTTGGAACTGAAACTTCACCATCGTTTCTCCGAAGAAGCTTCCTGATCTTCACGTCTTGGACTGGGACTGAATTAGTGGTTGCTCCGATCCTAAGACTCCAGCTCTTAGACCGTTCGACCAGCTACTGGTTCCTCTGACTCTCCACGTGCAGTCAGAACTTGGGACTACATTGCTTCAAACTGTAAGCCCATCTGATAAATCCCTTTTTTCAAATATACTCATTCTGTGTATTCTGTTAATCTAGAGAACCCTGTCCAATACACTAGTCATATGAAACAATTTATGATGATGATGATGATGATGATGATGATGATTGTTATTATTATTTTTATTTTGGTACTGGGAATTGAACCCAGGGGCATTCTACCTTTGAGCTACACCACTAGCCCTATGTTTTGCTAAGGGTTTTGCTAAGCTGCTGAAGGTTTCCCTAAGTTGCTGAGGTTGGCCTTGAACTGGGATTCTCCTGTCTTGGCCTCCCAGGTATTGTTTACAGGTGTGCACCACCACGCCCAGCTAATTTCTTCCTTTTTAACACCAGGTTTCTATGTATGCTTATCTAATGGCATCGGCAACAGGAGCAATCCCAGGGAAAGACAGAGTATCTTCAATTTGTCTTTCTCCCCAATCAACTTTCAGCACCCCTAATTCCCAATGGAACTCCTCCTCCGACTCTGCCTCCTCAATACTTCTGGTTAATGGAATCAGAAGGGAGTCAGGCTTCCTGTTGTACTCTTCTTGATTAAATTTAGGGTGAATACATTTCAGGCAATATATCAGCACAGTATTTTTATCTCTAATATTAGAATGAGAAACATGTTCGTGGTAGAGGGATTTCAGGCATTAGCAAGCAGACAGGAAGTACTGAGGGCCTGGAGAAGTACACTGGAGATACTTTGAAAACTGGTCCCTAGTCATTCTGATCTCAGCCCTTCAGCTGACTGGAGACGATACGGTTGGCAGGTGCTGTGCATGTTATACTGAACTCTTCCAGTCTAGGGTCAACTGCTTCCCCGGGAAAGACTCTGAGTACTGTGCCTCCTTCATTTCCTCCTTCCAGATTTCATAATGTGCCCTGTCAACGCAAAGGTTCCCCAACCACTTCCTTCCTTCCTTCCTTCCTTCCTTCCTTCCTTCCTTCCTTCCTTCCTTCCTTCCTTTCTTCATTGGGGACTGAACCCAAGGATTTCAACCTCTGAGCTACATCCCCAGCCCTATTTTATTTTTTATTTTGAAACAGGGTATCACTAAGTTGCTGAGGATCTCATTAAATTGCTGAGGACCTCACTAAGTTGCTGATGCTGGTCTTGAACCTTCAATCCTCCAGTCTCAGCCTCTCAAGTACTGGGATTCCAGGCTTGTGCCACCACACCCTGATTTCTTTTCTCATATAAGCAAAGGGCAGGTCCCCTGACCCTCCTCCCTTGTTTAATCCAGTGACCCTTTTATCCTTTGGGTGCTGCTCCAGCCTTTGTTTAGACCTAAGGGCTTTTCTTTTTGGCAGCATGCAGATACGTTTCCATATTCATTCAATGTTAGACACTCCTGATTTTCAAGGACAAATAATGAGAGCAACAGCAACAGTATTCTTGCACTCATTTCATGTGTCAACACAGCAGACTGAGATGACTAGGAGGGGAGACATGGTGGTCGACGCTGTGAAGATTTAAAGATCCTAACCTCTAATATTGTGTTTTAAATATCATTTTTTCTCTAAACATCAAGATTTAGTATGTCATTCAAATGAATTTTACTAGCTAACTAAAATATTCTAAGATAACTGATTATAATATTTATATCCATTTATTATAATAGTTATTATAATAAATGGATAATAAAGGCGGGTGTGGTGGTGCACACTTGTAATCCCAGTACTTGGGAGGCTGAGACAGGAGGATCACAGGTTTGAGGACAGCCTCAGCAAGTAGTGAGACTCTTATCAACCTAGTGAGACCCTGTTTCCGAATAAAAAAAATAAAATAGGACTGAGGGTGTAGCTCAGAAGTAGAATGCCCCTGGGTTCAATCCCCAGTGCCACACACATACACACACACACACACACACACAATAATAATAATAAGTGGCTAATAAATGTTGGTCTCCAAGGCTGGTATCATAGCCTGGAGGACTACAGATGACCTTCAGAGTGTTTTAAGTCTCTCTGAAATTATATGCAAAAATTTGTGTTCATATGAAGATGTAAATTTTTCTATCAGTGGGGATCATGGGAAATCAGAACTCAAGAAAAAATAAAGAGCCATTGAAAACTTGTTCTAAATATGTATTCAGTCTGTCAGAGCTTCATGAAATTCTAGATGAACATTTTGCTGTCACTTTGAAAAGAGCATATGCTTATCATCTTTCCAAAATGAAAAAGACATGTGGCTGGGGGTAGATGTGGGAACTGGAGGAGAAAACAGAGTTAAACCATCAAATTATAAGTATCTTGTAGAAATTTGGAGATGCTTTGCTTTTCTCATAATAATTAACCATACACGCAGCCAATTATGGTGCAGAAAGATAGCATCGGGCCATGAAGAGAGCATTTGTGAACTTAATGGTCTTTTTTAGTAGCAAGATCATTTTTTCAGGAATAGGCTTTATAGGTTCACAAAATGATTTATGCTTAATAAAAAATGTACAGACATAGAAAATGTCAGCCACTTGGAAAACCATGAAATATAAGGTGAGTGTGAATTCATGAATAATTAAGCTTATTTCTGAAAACAAGCTAATGAGTGAGCCTTATGTAGTAACTGAACTGCTAAAAAGTGTCAGCTTGAAAAAAAAAATAGACCAGAGGATCTTGGCGGAAATATTTTTTGTAACTCTTCTATATATGTTATGATGACAACTCTTTGTTTTAAAAGTATTTCTCATAGTCAATACCTAGGTAGATCACTTAGTAGATATGTTACTTATCAAAAGAGAAAAAAACTCATTGGTTCAAATACATTAGTGCATAGTTTTTCTACAGTCCAAATCTATCTATCTATCTATCATCTATGCATCTATCATCATCATCATCATCATCATCATCTATCTCAGTTCAAATGCACACACACATACACACACAGACACACACACACGTGTATAACTAACAATTTATCTTCATGTATAAAGCACTTTGAGTAAGAGATCCTAATTCTTTTATGTCATGTCATTCTTTTTTTCTTTTCTTATTTTAATTTTGGGGATTGAATCTAGGGCATTCTATTTATTAAAAAAAGGTTCTATACAGTACTTTCTATTTTTTATTTTACTGGGTCTCACTAAGTTGCCCAGGCTGGCCTTGAACTTGTGATCTTTGTGCCTCAGCCTCTGGAGTAGCTGGGATTACAGGTCTGCACCACCGCACCCAGCTGTCATATAATTCTTTAAGTGGCCACTATAATCAACGCAACGGTGATATTAATCACCAAGTCCTCTTATATTTCAAAGCACATTGATCACAGTATACTAAAACATGAATTTTAATAATAGTGAATGTGGTATTAGCAATGAATGCAGCCACTGTCCTTCCATTGCCTCACTTGTGACCTCTGCTAGGTGAGTCACTCCCATGAAATCTGTCCAACACTATATAGAGACACACGTTATCTGCAAAGACCTGTGCTAGAATCCTGGCCAAGGCCCAAGAGTCACAGTTCTGGGACCTGAAGAGCTGAGAATTTCTCCAGTAGATCCTGTCCTCTACTGGCCTGGGGGATGCTCCTTGGCCATTGTGGCAGGTTGAGTAGCATCCTCCCTCCTGTCCCCATTTCATGTCCATGCAGAACCTCAGAGTATGACCAGATTTGAAAAGAGGGTCTTTAGGTGGGCATGGTGGCGCACGCTTGTAATCCCAGTACTTGGGAGGCTGAGACAGGAGCATCGCAGGTTTACGGCCAGCCTGGGCAACTCAGTGAGGCTCACTGCAACTTCGTGAGACCCTGTTTCAAATTAAAGAATAAAATTGGGCTGGGGGTGTAGCTCAGAGGTAGAATGCCCCTGAGTTCAATCCCCAGTGCCACAAAAAAAAGAGGGTATTTGCAGATATGATTAGTTGAGGATCATATGAGATCATACTGAATTGCAGCGGGCCCCAAATCCAATGAGCATTTCCTTGTAAGAAACAGACACATGGTCACATAGTGACGGAGGTCATGTGGAGATGGAGGCAGAGACTGGAGTTCTGCCATCACAAGCCAAGGACATCAGGAGCCACCAGAATCTGAAGCAGTGAAGAGCGGGTCCTCCCCTAGGAACGGATGTAGACACTGTCTTTCCATATGTTTGCAAGTACACGCTGTCGACAGCACTGTAGGGTCCAGAGTCTGCTAAATGCCGCCAGGGCATCTTTCTGTAATTACGCCTGGGCCTAGGTGTTCCTGGCATAGGCCAGGGGCAGTCTTGCTGAACTGTACAGGCGAGAATGCGGGTTTGGCCCCAGTCTGCCTGGGTTAGATTCCCTATGTGACAGAGCAAACTGAATGTTGTTTCATAAGGGTAGCAATATTACCTTCTTTCTAGAATACATGTGAGAATTCAATGAGTTAATCTGTAAAGTACACATGTGCTAGCTGTAAATCATTACTGTACAATTATTATTATATGATTATTGTTATCAGCTTCACTCCAGGCTTTCACTACAAAGGCTTTTCCCCTCGGGAGGTCAGGTCCAGGGGAGCTGTATTGGTCCATTTTCCAATACTATTATGAACAACCAGAGGCTGGGTAACTTATAAAGAAAAGATGCTTGTGTAGCTCACAGTTCTGGAGGTTCAAGGGCATGGCGCATGCGTGGCTCTGGTGAAGGCTTCATGGCAGACGGCACAGCAGGAGTCCACGTGAGAGGGAGAGCTCTCATGGAGAGACAGGAAGCCAGAGAGAGGCCAGTCCTGCTCCTCTTATCACAATCCTCTTGTGAGCACTAACCAAGGTTGGTTCCATAATTTGGCTATTGTGAATTGTGCTGTGATGTCCATCAACAGATGAATGGATAACAAAAACCTGGTATATACACCCAATGTAATTCTACTCAGTCATAAAGAACAATTATGTCATTTTCAGGAAAATGGATGGAACTTGAGAAAATTATGCTAAGTGAGATCTGCCAGTCTCAGGAAGTCAAGGGTTGTATGTTTTCTCTCCTATGGAAGCTAGAAGAAAAATAGGAAGCAAAGGGGACTTCAAACGAGGAGAGAAACCAGTAGAAGAGTAGAAGGGGATTGGGGAAGGGAGGTGGGGAGGGGAAAACAGAGACTTGATGAAGAAAATAGTTCAAATAAGGCTATGTCCATATTTCCAAATAATGCTATTGTCCACTACTGATCTCATTAACATGTATGGGGATGGAGAAAGGGGGAGCGTGTGTGGGAGTATATGGAGGAAAATAAACCAAGCTATGAATGCATATACATTTGTATCACTTTAAATCTCACTCTGATGAATAATTATATTATACATAACATTATTATTTATAAACACTATTACACACACACACACACACACACACACACATATATATATATATATATTTTTTTTTTTTTTTTTTT
>PVJS01051135.1:0-14079 GCA_004027185.1 Glis glis | reverse complement strand
CATATATACACATTGTTTATGACAGTAATTCCATAGATTCACTTCTTTCTTACCCTTCCCCTTCCCTTGTACCCCTTCCCTTGCACCACTGAGGGTTCTCCGTTGTCATTGGAGTCCCTTTTGTGTCCCCACTACTCCCTAAGTTGCACATATTAATGAAAACATATGTCCCTTCTTTTTTTGTGATTGGCTAATCTCAATATAATGCATTCGCAAGAAAATGGAAAGATCTGGAAAACAAGTTTCATATAATTGAAAATTAGAGCTGGCACAGAGTTGACTGGAGAAAGATGCAAGATTTAGATCATAATGTGGTGAAGAACTTGAACTTAGGGAATTGGGAGACACTGATGGGTTTTACTTTTTTTTGCGGTACCAGGGATTGAACCCAGGGGCATTCTACCTCCGGGCTACACCCTCAGCCCTATTTTTTAATCTTTATTTTGAAACAGGGTCTCACTAAGTTGCGAAGGGCCTCACTAAGAAGCTGAGCCTGGCCTCAAACCCAGAGCCTCCAGTTTCAGCCTCCCAAGTACTGGGATTACAAGCGTGCGCCACCACGCCTGGCACTGATGGGTTTTAAATGGAAGGGGAATTGACATGAGCAGGCTTCTGTTTTCTTTCTTTTTTTTTTTTTTTTTTTCTGTGGTTCTGGGGATTGAACCCAGGGGAGCTCTACCACTGAGCTACCCCCAGCCCTTTTTATTTCTAAGGTTTCTGAGGCTGGCCTCAAACCTGCGACCCTCCTGTCTCAGCCTCCCAAGTACTGAGATTAAAGGTGTATGTCACCATGCCCAGGTTTCTGTTTTCAATAGATTCTTCTGTTAATAGTGAGAAAGGTAGATTTGAGGCAGGAAAGACTGATAGTTTCTCACTTAGAAAGCTGTTGCTGTTAAGGCAAGAGAAGATGAGAGCTTGGAGTGGTGACAGGAATGGATATTGCAGGTGTTGCATTCAAGAGATAGAAAAGAGTGAAATTGATAGGATGGGGAGTTGTTTTCAAATGTGAGTATTGAGAGAACTGGAAAAGTCAAGAATAACTCCCAAGTTTCAGAAATGTGTGCATTGCATTATGAAATTAGGACATTGTAGTGGTAAAGGAAGAAGTCAGATGACTGTGGGTTGAGGAATTACAGAAATAAGGAAATAGAGCCACACACAGGGATTCTTTGAAAATGAGAATTGTGGAAGACAGGGAGAGGGGCTGTAAGTTAGAGAGAAAGCTTGTTTTTGTTTTGTTTTGTTTTTGGTTTTGTTCTTTTAAAGGACTGAACATTTTTATAGAAACCAAAACTCCTTAATGGAGTGAAATTCTAAAGGAGATTGCAGAAGGTGAGCCAAGAGCAAAGGTAGTGGCAGCTAAAGACATAGTGCCTATGAGTGGTGGGAGTACTATGAGAACTCAGAGGAAGGGGGAAATAGCTGTGTGGTGGCACACTCCTATAATCTCAGTACTTGGGAAGCTGAGGCAGGAGGATTGCAGGTTCGAGGACAGCCTCAGCAAGTAGTGATACTCTCATTAACCTAGTGAGACACTGTTTCAAAATAAATTGGGGAGATATGTTTATAGGAACTTGATTTTCAGGCTAAGGAATTTAAATTTTATCCTATAGGAAGTAAGAGGCCATTTGAAAGTGTTTGACCAGGGGATTGACATTTTGAGAGTACCCTTTCGGGAGAATTCATCTGATATAGGATGTAAGATGGACTGAAAGCAGAAGTTGTTGACGGGCGATCAGGAGTAGTTGCTGCAGTACTTGCCGCAGTAGTTCTGGTGTGAGTTGATAAGGCTTGAGTTAAGGCGATGGAAATGAAACTGCAACAAAAACTGGTCCATTCTAAAGACAGTTGGTCAATAGGAATAGACACAGTTTAGTGAGGATGGGTTGATATATGAGTGGACTGAGGATGGGGAAGGGCATAGAAACATCAGCAGAACTCTTAAGAGTCTTTAGAGTACGATGGATACAGTCATAGAGAAGTCACAAAGGAGAGATTCTAAGAAACCTTTAATTTTTTTTTTTCCTTGTTGGGATTGAACCCAGGGCCTTGTGTATGCTAAGCAGCTGCAACTGTACCACTGAGCTATAAATCCAGCCCTAAGAAATCTTTAATTAATTAATTAATTAATTTTTATGTGGTACTGGGGATTGAACCCAGGGGCATTCTACCTCTGAGCTACACCCCCAGCCCTATTTGTTATTCTTTATTTTGAAACAGGGTCTCACTAAGGTCCAGAGGGCCTCACTAAATAGCTGAGGCTAGCCTCGAACCTGCAATCTTCCTGTCTCAGCCTCCCAAGTACTGGGATTACAAGCGTGCGCCACCACGCCCGGCTGAAATCTTTAATTTATTGAGACTTCACATAGAATGCCTGTAATGTTTAACATAGACCATTCATTTTAGGTGTATTTAATAATTTTGTGCTGTGGTTAAGATTAGCTGTTTTTTTTTCTTTCTGACTTCTACCAGAGAGCAGGAATTACATTTCAAATGGACAACCGTTTGCCAAACCTTGTTAATCTCAATGAAGATCCACAGCTGTCAGAGATGCTGCTGTACATGATAAAAGAAGGGACAACTACAGTTGGAAAGTATAAACCAAACTCAAGCCATGATATTCAGTTATCTGGGGTGCTAATTGCTGATGATCACTGGTATGTTAATCTTCTAAAACAGAAGACACCTGTTCATTTTCCAGTAGGCTTCCATAACTTGTTAATGTGGTGTTTCCTTCATGTAAGGCATTCATTTATACTGATTCTTTGGGATACTTCTTCAAACCTATCTTTTAGCCAGGAAAACACACATTCTGAGTGTTATGTAAGGACAATAGGTGAGTTATTTTCAATAATGCTTTCTGTATTTTTGTTTTGATGTACTTGATCTGTTGACTGAAGGATAATTTCTTGTTTTGGAATTGTAAAGATGGGCATAAAAGTAAACTTGCATCTATCTTATATGGCAGAGTGTTGGTTTTGACAAATTTAAAAGATTAGCTTTATGTGAATTTTGTTCACATGAATGGAATGATACTTGTATACACTGTTGGGATGGTAATGTTTGTAAACTTTTTTGACTCTACATTGTGTTTTTAAGATTTATCCATGCTGATGCCTTTTTTTTTTTTTTGCGGTACTGGGGATTGAACACAGGGGCGTTCTACCTCTGCGCTACACCCCCGGCCCTATTTTTTATACTTTATTTTGCAATGTTCTGAAGTATTCTATTATATGAATTTATCTTTAATTATTAAAATCTATTTTATTGATAGACATTGGGTTGTTTTAAATTTTTTGCTACCCCAATATTGCTATGAGTATTCTTGTACATATGTTTTTTTTTTTTTTTCAGTACTGGGGATTGAACCCAGGGACATTCTACCTCTGAGCTACACCCCCAGCCCTATTTTTTATTCTTTATTTTGAAACAGGATTTCACTAAGTTGTGGAGGGCCTCATTAAGTAGCTGAGGCTGGCTGCGAACCTGTGATCCTCCTATCTCAGCCTCCTAAGTACTGGTATTACAAGTGTGGGCCATCACGCCTGGTTTATTGTACATATCTTCTGATACAAATATAGAGCTTCTCTAGAGCTGTTTCCTAGATGGTAGGCTGACATATTGATCACAAGAGTCCTCAGGGAAGCTCATAGGTACTTGGGAGGCCTGAGCTGCCAGACTAGAGAGCAGTGTCTCTCTTTTCCCCAGTGTGCTACATAAAATGTATGATGATTTTCTAATTATGCTATAGTAATTTTTAAAGTTTAGTAACTATGTGTAAGAGTAGAGATACTAAGTTTTAAGATATGTGCATATTCAACTTTACTAGGTATTTTCAAATTGTTTTCCAAAGTGATTATCAATTTCTACTCCCATTGTCATTAAAGGTGCCTGTTACTCATCATCACCAACAGTACTGTCAGACTTTATGTCAGTCTGGTAAACTTAAAACTGCATCTCTTTTGTATTTTCTTGATTCATAAGGAGGCCGAGCCTCTTTTTGACTTGTCTTTTATGTCCTTTGTCCTTGTTCAATTAGATTGCTTTGTTCTCAGTGATTTGTAAGAGTTCTTTGTGTATTCTGGTTGCCAAACCTTTGTGAAGTGTGTTGCAAACATCTTTTTCTAGCTTGTGGTTCATCTTTTTCTTATCATACCTTTTGATTGATTCAGGTTCTTAATCCTGATTGATTCCAGGGGCATTCTACCTCCACACTACACCCCCGGCCCTATTTTTTTTACTTTATTTTGAAACCGAGTCTCACGAGGTTGCGGAGGGCCTCACTAAGGTGAGAGAGAGAGAGAGAGATAGAGAGCGAGCGCTGAGGCTGGCCGTGAACCCGGATCTTCCGGTCTCCGCCTCCCAAAGTACTGGGATTACAAGCGTGCACCACCACGCCTGGCTTGAGAAAAAGGTTTCTGTTCTTTCTGGGGGTATGGGTAGGTAATGGCTGGGCTATGAAGTACCATAAGTTTGATTGATTGTAACCTCTTCTGGAGGTAGTTAGTTAAGCAGTTGAAGAAACAAGGTCCTATTAATGCAAGTAAACAGATGGCAGAGATGGGTCCTAGCAAAGGGAGGAGGTAGGATCACGCAAAGGAGGACAGGCCTTCCTCTTAACCTTCAGGTTTCCCTGGCAACAGATTAGCGGTGGGGTGTGACCTTTGTCCTCCTCACCAATCCTATTTACATTCAGTATCTCAGGTGTGGAGAGGAGCGATTAGGGTGTGGACTCACTAAGGCTTCTGCCTGACTGAATACACCATATAGGGTAGAGTTAGATTATGAACTTTCAAAAATTTAAATCTCTATTTTTCTTCTCATTGTCTCCTTTCTGCCTAATATTTCTTCTATCCTACCTCATTATTCCCCCCCCATGGAGACTTTGGCCCTTTAATCTTAAGGGGTGCTGAAGGGCAAAGGTCCACCTTCTGTAATGTCTTCTCAGCTGACAAGGGACTGTAGACGCTGCCTACTTAAGGGACCCAAAGTGTTATCTTAACTGATCTAAAGGAGACACGGGCAGGCCAGGGTTTTTGATTGGCATCTTCTGATGTTCTCTGGTATATCGTTGTGCTCAGTCCCAGAGAAAGTTTGCTTTTCCTCAGTCAAGGCGAACAGATGTAAACCAGGTCTTAGTGATGAATTTTTGAATGGTACAGACCAGATGCCTCCGCCAAACATTGTCTGGTGAAGCGGGAACAGGCTCCCGTCCCCAGGGCACCGTCCAAGGCCTGAGTGGGGTCTCTAAAAGATCTCGCTGGGGCCTCCATGTGTTGAACGACGGGCAAGGAACAGAAAATTCGAGACCAGTGTGGAACTTTTTATTTGGTATGAAGTAGAGATCTAAATTAATTTATTTTCCATATGAATAACCAGTTCTCCTCATAAGTATTTTAAATAGTATATTACTTCTTCTGTGATCTTTAATTCTCCTACAAAAACATTTCTAAAAATATGGAAATCTACTTCTCACCAATACCCCAGTGTTGATTACTTGTGCTTTGATAGAGTCTTTATATCTGGTAGGACAGATCCTTTTGTTCTTCACGTCCTTTTTCTCTTCCGTTAATTGTTTTATTTGACAAATACAGCATTATTTACATCAGTGGCAAAAATAACAGAATATATCCCCCCAAAAATAATTAAGAATCCAGTAAGGGACTAGGAAACCCATTGCCTTGAACTCTATACTTCCCCTTTCAGTACATTCATCAGTGTTGTCTTTCTCATTAGACTGTAAGCTCAATGAGAGTTAGTTTCATATCTGTCTTCACTGCTGACACTTACCTGGCTCATGGGGGCTCAATGAATAAAAGACTTCAGTACTCATTAATGTGTATATCAAGTATTAGATAAGTACTGCATACTTAGTGAGAAGGAAGAATTCACTTTTAACTTAGCCTTAAAGAAAACCTTCTTCTGACTCTTGCATGTAAGTTGAACCTTGCAGGATGATGGAGATAAGGGAGAGGACATTGTTGTTGAAGGAATGACTCAAAGAGAGGGGGAAAACCTCTGTTATGGAAAATTCAGGGTACTGGTATGGTCGATTGAGTGTGAGGTGGAGTCCTTATGGAGAAACAATGGTGGATGACGGAGATTAGTGATTGAAGTCAGATTGCTTGGGGTCCAGAATGCAAGGCCATGGAATGTTGATAACTGAGTAGGTAGAACTAGGAGAGGGAAGAGATGAGAACAAGTAGTCATTGTTTTAATCTTTACCTGGTGAAGACACTAGACTGGATAAGACACTATAGACTTACAGTTAAAACACTGTTTTTTTTCCCCAGATACTTTTCTGTAGGTGTGTTAATTGAACTATTACTTTCTAATTACAGATTTTAGAACCTAATCAGTAGCTAGAGGTCTTGGGTTAGCACTCAGATTTTGCTCCAGTTTCCCCTTTTTCTATCCAGTTAGTCCAAAGATGAATGGCTCTTTAGAATTTCTTTCTGATTCTCTGAATAAAAAGACTCCAAGGAATATGTAGCATTTAAAGCTGATTTTCCAGTGTTGTCTTATAATCAAAATCCATTTAATTAGATGACTAAAGAATATGCTCCCTACTTTTCCCTCCTGTGTAGTACCTCACTTCATGAGGGGAAAAATTTTCCCTCCATTATTTTTTTTTTCAGTACTAGGGATTGAACCAAGGGGCATTCTACCTCTGAGCTACAGCCCTATTTTTTTTCTTATTTTGAAACAGGGTCTTAACTAAGTTGGAGAGAGCCTCACTAAGTAGCTGAGGCTAGCCGTGAACCTGCAATCCTCCTCTCTCAGCCTCCCAAGTACTGGGATTACAAGTGTGCGCCACCATGCCTGGCTTCCCTCTATTTTTAAAGTTAATTTATAAAACCAAAAACTTAGAAAAATAAAAACAAAGCTCTTCCACTCATAGGAAAAGCATTGTTAATATTTTGATATTTTTCCTTGAAAAATTTTTATGTATTTTTTTTTCATTGGGGGAAGTTTTTTTTTTTTCCTTTTTATAGTAAGTTATAATTAGCTGGACACGGTAGCACACACCTATAATCCCAGTATTTAGGAGGCTGAGACAGGAGGTTTGTATGTTCGAGACCAGCCTCAGTAATTTTTTTTTTTTTTGTATTGGGAATTGAATCCAGGGGCATTCTACCTCTGAGCTACACCCCTAGCCCAATTTTATTTTTATTTTGAAACAAGGTCTTACTAAGTTGCGGAGGGCCTCACTAAGTAGCAGAGGCGGTCCTTGAACCTGCGATCCTCCTGTCTGAGCCCCCCAAGTACTGGGATTACAGGCGTATGCCACCCCGCCCGGCAAATCCTCAGTAATTTAAGGAGACCCTCAACAACTTCTGAAACTGTTTCAAAATGGAAAATGGGCTGGGGGTATAGCTCGGAGGTAAAATGCCCCTGGGTTCAATCCCCAGTACCAAAAAAGAAAAAAAGTTATAATCAAAATGCATGCAATGGAAATTCTTCCCACCACTGATGGATAGAATTGCTAGCGAAGTCAGGCTTGTTTTCACCTAACTTCAAAATCTAATTGAAGGAAACTAAAATAATTTTAAGTTATTCTTGTTACAAATTGATATGAACTTTAACCCCCCAAAATAACCCAAGCAGGATTATTCCATCATGCCTTTTTCTTAATTTTTAGAGTATCCCATAATTCTTCTTATTTTAACAGTAATATTCTTTACTTCTTATTTTAACAGTACTATCAAAAATTTTGGAGGGACAGTGAGTATCATCCCAGTTGGAGAAGCAAAGACATATGTAAATGGAAAACATATTTTGGAACCCGCAGTATTGCATCATGTAAGTTGATGGGCACTACAACGTAAGGAAATATTTGACTTTGGACAAGTCATAGTCACTTAACTTCTTGAGTCCTACTTTTCTTCTCTCTAAGATAAAGGGGTTGAACTGGACTAAGCACTTTAACATTTCAGCTGCTCATGGTGGCCCATGCCTGTAATCTGGTACTTGGGAGGCTGAGACAGGGGGATCTCAGGTTCGTGGCCAGCCTCAGCAATTTAGTGAGGCCCTCAGCAACTTAGTGAGACCCTGTTTCCAAATAAAGAATAAAATAAGGATGGGAATCTGGACGTGGTGGCGCACGTTTGTAATCCCAGTACTTTGGAGGCTGAGACAGGATGATCGCAGGTTCGTGGCCATCCTCAGCTACTTAGTGAGGCCCTCTGCAACATAGTGAGAGCCTGTTTCAAAATAAAGAATAAAAAATAGGACTGGAGGTGTAGCTCGGAGGTAGAATGTCCCTGGGTTCAATTCCCATTACCACAAAACAAAATAACAAACAAAAACAAAAAAAAAGAACTTTAACATTTCAAAAATTCTGTTTCCTATATTTGTTAGTTGCCTTCCTTGATACAGATACAAAAGTTACATTACTCCGAATCAGTAACCCAGGAGCTGACAGCTGACAGCATCAGCATGTGTTCTGTGAAGACCTGGGTTTTGGAATCAGGCCAGACAGGGTTGAAATCCTGGCTCTGCCATTTGCTGTCTGACCTTTGGCCAGTTATTTAGCTAAGTGATTGAATAATATCACCCAAGTCAGGATACTTTTTAGAGCATTATTAATAATTATATCAGGAGTATAGGCATAAACTAGCCTGTTGCATGGAAACCCAGATACATGGTTACTCTCTATATATCCTACTTTTTAGGGGTAGTAGAGTATTAAGTAAAACAATAATTTGTGTATCGTTTTTTAAATATTGCCTGCAAAGAGTAAGCTCTCATTATCTGTTATTATTAGGTCTGTGCTTTTTAGTTTCCTCTTCCCCCAAATTGGGATGACATGTATCTTTTCTTTTTTTTGTGGAACTAGGGATTGAACACAGGGGCATTCTACCTCCGAGCTACACCCCCAGCCCTATTTTTTAATTCTTTATTTTGAAACAGGGTCTCACTAAGTTGCAGAGGGCCTCACTAAGTATCTGAGGCTGTCCGCAAACCTGCGATGATCGTCCTGTCTCAGCCTCTCCAGTACTGGGATTACAAGAGTGCGCCACCACACCTGGCTGGGATAACATGTATCTTATTGAGTTATTGAGAGACATAAATGAGGTTTGCATATATATATATATACATATATATATGTATATATATATATGTGTGTACATGTATATACATGATATTTATTCAAGTAGGCATACATACATATCCATACCTATACACATGTGTATATACATGCATGGATATATGTATATGTGAAGTGCTTAACACAGTATTTGACATACAGGAATTATTTAATAAAAATTGCTATGATTTTTATGTTTATCATTTGTAATATTAGATTATTTTGAATTATTAATCTAATGGCTTTTCTCATGTAATTATTTGGTTCAGACTTATCTGAAGTAAGAAATTTCTTTGTGTGCTTTAGGGTGATCGGGTGATTCTTGGTGGAGATCATTATTTTAGATTTAATCATCCAGTTGAAGTTCAGAAGGGGAAAAAACCGTCCAGTAGTGACACTTTTATAAATGAGGGTCCAAAAGACTTTGAGTTTGCCAAAAATGAGTTACTCATGGCTCAGAGATCACAGTAAGTATTATCATTAGTGTGAAATATTAAGTGTATGGGAGGTCTGCAGCAGAGCTAATCACGTCATACTGGTCTCCACTAGTTAACTCTTTGGGTGCTAGTTTCTAATGTTTAATTTTTCTCATTCAACAAGCATTTACTGAGTGTCTATAGTGTTTGTCAGTACAAAGTGCTGGATATACAAAGAATAATAATTGAAATTTATCACTCTGGAGGAATTTATCATATCATGGGCTTATAGAAATTTGTGACAGAGTGCTCTGACAGAGTCTGGCTCTGTGTGATGTGGAAGCATATGGAGTGGCACCTGGTCCAAACCAGGGGTCAGTGAAGGTTTGTAGGGAGTGAGAAATGTTTCTGGCTCTGTGTGTGTGTGTGTGTGTGCACGCGCACGGGTGGGGTACAGGGATTGAACCCAGGGGCACTCTACCTCCTCCAATCTACATCCCCAACCATATATATATAAATATATATATATATATATATTTTAAATGGTCTCACTAGGTTGATGAGAATCTCACTACTTGCTGAGGCTGTCCTCGAACCTGTGATCCTCCTGTCTCAGCCTCCCACGTACTGGTATTACAGGCATGTGCTCCTGCACCCAGCTGCTGGCTATGTTTTGCTCTAACCATTGTTAGTTTAACATAAAATACCCTTATTTAGTGTTTATTATGTTAAGTCTAATATTTATTGTAATGTTTACTGTAACATGTTTTTATATAATTTAATTTCCTTAAGCATTAGAAAAATATATTCACTTAAACATCAGGCATTTGCAATAGTGTCTAAGTTGGAAATAAGTAAATTTTCATCCTGTTATTTTTTGTGTGTGTAAAAATTCTAGAGCTGGGCATGGTGGTGCACACCTGTAATCCCACTACTTGTGACTGAGACAAGAAGATTGCAGGTTTTAAGCCAGCCTCAACAACTTAGGCTGTCAGCAACTTAGTGAGACTCTGTTTCCAAATAACAAAATAAAAAAGGGCTGAGGATGTAGCTCAGAGGTAGAATGTCCCTAGGTTCAATCCCCAGTAACACACACACACACACATGTGCACATGCACACACACGTACACACATACAGAAATAATAAATTAATCAAATAATTCTAGCTCCAAAGAAAATCTTAAGAACAGGATTGGTAGAATGTCAGACATTAAATATTAAGATTTAGCTGGATGTGATGTTGCACACCTATAATCCTATTACTTGGGAGCTGAGACAGGAGGATTGTAGGTTTGAAGCCAGCCTCAGTGACTTAGCGAGGGTCTCAGCAACTTAGGGAGATCCTGTTTCCAAATAAAAAATAAAGATAGGATGGAGGTGTAGCCCAGAGGTAGAAGGCCTGAGTTCCATCCTCAGTACCACAAAAAAAAATTAAGAGCTGGGTGTGGTGGCGCATGCTTGTAATCCCAGTACTTTGGGAGGCGGAGACCAAAGGATCTGGGTTCGCGGCCAGCCTCAGCTCTCTCTCTCTCTCTCTCTCTCTCTCTGTCTCTGTCTCTCTCTGTCTCTGTCTCTGTCTCTCTCTCTCCTTAGTGAGGCCCTCTGCAACTTCGTGAGACCCAGTTTCAAAATAAAGTATAAAAAATAGGGCCGGGGGCGTAGCGCTGAGGTAGAACGCCCCTGCGTTCAATCCCCGGTATTGCAAAAAAAAAAAAATTAAGATTACAAGTGTGTGCCATCACACCCAGGTAAAAACCAAGATTTAAATGTTTATTCCGTGGAAAACATTTTAATATAATTAAGGGCTATTTTAGTATATAAAAATACTTAATGTACGCTGTAAATATCTTGCTGCTTTGTAGACTTGAAGCAGAAATCAAAGAGGCACAGTTGAAGGCAAAGGAAGAAATGATGCAAGGAATCCAAATTGCAAAAGAAATGGCTCAGCAGGAGCTTTCTTCTCAAAAAGCTGCATATGAAAGCAAAATCCGAGCGTTGGAAACCGAACTGGTAACATGCAGAATTGATAGTGCACCCCAAGTGATGTGTTGACTGTATAATTGATTGTCTTTATAAGGGAATTGGGGGGGAGTATCAGATTAGTGGGTTACAGCCACAGTGAGTCTTGGTTGTCTTTAATTTTACTTCAGTAAGCAATTTGGTAGTAGACAATGGCTATTGGGAAAAGTAGAATATAGAAAATAGGCTTCTGTCCTTCCGCCATGCTATCTGTGGCTCTTCTCCATGGTTTACTAGCAATCTTGCATTCCCAGAAACCCATTTTAGAAGAGAGTATTCTAAAAAGTTTGACTAGTGATGTTTATTTTGAGTTAGACAAGTTAACCTGAGTGAAGTGTAAAAGCCTCAGGCCAATTTTTCTATTAGTAGTTTCTTGTGCATTGATTAAAGAAAGGAACTTGTGTACTTGTGCAGGGATACTATTTTTTAAAAATTGCTTTGCGTTTTTCCGTGAGTTATTTTTTACTAATGTTCTTTAAAGAAAGAAGAGTCTCAAAGGAAGAAAATGCAGGAAATAAATAACCAAAAGGCTAATCACAAAATCGAGGAATTAGAAAAGGCAAAGCAGCATCTTGAACAGGAAATATATGTCAACAAAAAGCGATTAGAAATGGAGACTTTGGCTGCAAAGCAGGTAATTTCTTTTTTTTATTTTTTTGCGGTATTGGGGATTGAACACAGGGGCGTTCTACCACCGCGCTACGCCCCCGGCCCTATTTTTATACTTTATTTTGAGACCTGGTCTCACGAAGTTGCGGAGGGCCTCACTAAGTAGAGAGAGAGACAGAGAGAGAGAGAGAGAGAGAGACGGAGAGAGAGAGAGAGCGCGCGAGCGAGCGCATGCACAAGCTGAGGCTGGCCGCGAACCCGGATCCTCCGGTCTCTGCCTCCCAAAGTACTGGGATTACAAGTGTGCGCCACCACGCCCGGCTAGGTAATTTCTTTTATGGCTGGTTTGCTCTATTCTGAGGAAAAGCTGGATTTAATTTTTTTAATTTTTAAGAGTGTATTAATATGTTGGCAGGAGAAAGCCAAGTCCAGGTCTCTAGATGAGGACGGCTCTTTTTGCCTGAAAGTTTCTATTCTCGTACTGCTTACAGCTTGGCTCACACATCATCACACAGATACTTGGGAAGAGAGCACTCTCATTTCCAGGTAGTTCCATTCCAGTTTTCTCTCTTTATGCATCTACCACTGTCCAGTTATGAGTCATGCCAAATAATATGAAGTGAAATTGTACTAGGGCTCACTATGTAGAAGAAAGACACTGCTCTTGAATAGGTCACATCCTGAAGTCAGAATGGAGTAGTATCTGCTCGTGGGAAGAGCAGCAAGCTGGCTGCTTCTTAAGAAAACTCACAGTAGGGCATTTGAGAACTCAGGAACCTATTTCTGTCATCTCATTGGGGACAGAGGCAGCTTTCCTAGGGCCAACTCACATTAACTAAGTTCCCAAGACTGAAGAATAAAAGCAGACTATGAAGGTGCTAATATCTTCAGTCACCTTACTGACTGCCTTTTTTGGCCATTTTTTCTCTTTATACTAATGCTTCTCGAAGTGTGTTCCCATGATCATCATCATCTGGGAACCTGTAGAAATGCAGCTTTTTAGGTCCCAGTCCAGAACCGCTGAATCAGAAACTCAGGACAGCCCCGAATCTGTTTCAACAAGTCCTGCAGGAGATTCTGATGAATACTAAAGCTTGACACCAACTGGTTTCATCTCTAATTTGATTCCTTATATCTTAATTTTAAAGTTTCACTCTTAAATGGCAATTTTATTCTGTTTTCCACATTCGTGGAATGGGGGAGACTGGACATGGGTGTATGAGTGGAAGAAAATACTCCTGGTAATCCCAAAGTACTTATACTATAATGTAGCGATAACACTACTAGTCAATGATGGGACACAAAGTGACTAGGAAACCGCCTCAGGGAGTTTTAGGACAAAAGCACAATAAGGTCTAAATCTTGAAAAAGTTATTAGATGTAGGCTATTACAAGGCTTATTTGTACCAAACTAGGTTTTTTGTGTCTTTTAAATTTTAAGTTCTTTATTTAGTCAAAAAATATTTTTGAATGGGGCCTTTTTGAGCAGTTTTTCCTTTTGTATTTTCTCTAAAGCTTCTTTTTTTACTTTCAATGAGAAGAAAAACTTGATCTATGCCATCAAAAATTCCTAATTTTATTGTGAGGAAAATATTAAGAAATTTCATTAGTTGTTTAAAAAAACTTTATATTTGGCGTTTCCCGCCAGGTCAGGTGCCGGGGGTCGGGGTTCAGGCCGCGGGTGGGCGGGAGGCTCCGGCGTGGCGCTAGAAGCCAGGACTGGCCGCCCAGAGGCCGCGGAGTCAGGACGACAGAGCCGGCCGAGCCGCCCGCCGCGCCCGTGGGGCCGCTGAGGACACTCAGGACCGTGGTACCTCCTCGGAGAATGCGGATGAGTCCAACCACGACCCCCAGTGAGCCCGCAGTTTCGCCCCCTGAGCAGGAAATTAAAACACTGGAGGAAGATGAACTTTTTTTTTTTTTTTTTTTTTTTTTTTTTTTTTT
>PVJS01051134.1:0-14078 GCA_004027185.1 Glis glis | reverse complement strand
GCCAGCCTCAGCTCTCTCTCTCTCTCTCTCTCTCTCTCTCTCTCTCTCCTCCTGTCTCTTTCTCTCTCTCTCTACTTAGTGAGGCCCTCAGCAACTTCGTGAGACCCGGTTTCAAAATAAAGTATAAAAATAGGGCCAGGGGTGTAGCACAGAGGTAGAATGCCCCTGGGTTCAATCCCCGGTACTGCAAAAATAAAAAATAAAAAAAAAATAAAAAATAGGGCTGGGGTATAGCTCGGAGGTAGAATGCCCCTGGGTTCAACCACTGGTACCAAAAGAAAAGAAAACTGCAGCCTGACCTGAGAGATGGGAGCAGACGGGCAGGGTTTCCTCCTCATCGAAGTTAGAGCTGGAGTGTGGAATCAGCCTGGGCACTTTGCCACCATGGCCCGGACCCTTCTTTGCAGTGGGGCTGTCCCATCGGAGGATGTTTAGCGGCATCCCCGGCCTCTGCTGACTTGTCCTCCTCTAGTTGTGACTACTGAGCCTCCTGCTGGGCAAAGTCGCTGCAGGTGAGAGTCCCTGTCACAGAGTAAAGGCTTTGGAGTCCCGGGGGCACCAGAGACACCCCTGCCCCTCACTTTGGAAAGGGCCCCGCTCTCAACATAGAGACAGAACCACAGCGCGGCTCCTATTTGAGTGACGTGTGGCACCTTCTCAAGAACAAAATTTTGAGGATTCCCCGGTGCTGACATAAGTTATTTTCATAAGATCGTGAATGAAACGACATACAGAAGACTGGGTACACATCCCCCAGGCTTGTAATGCCTCAATCATGAAATCAAAACAAGCTCATGAATTTCACAAACCAAATATAAAGCCAATACAAGCCAAGCTCACAGCATTCATGAGACGAGACGGATGGTGAGATGTGATGGAGCCAGGGGCCCCGGCTCTGTCCCCCGGGTTCCGAGTCGGTTCTTTGGGCCGGACGTGCCTTGCATTTGTACTGTCCCATGACGCAGATCTCACACGACACCATCTCTTCAATCTCCTGTGAGGCTTCTCTGAGGTCCCTTGGCAAATGCAGACTCTATTCATTAAGGTCACCTGTGTCTTCTCATTGGTGTGAGACAATTGAACTAGCACGTCTCAGTCCCACCGTCGTCATAAATGCCGAGTGGCGTAAGCTCTACGGCGGACGTATGAGGACCCAGAATACACTCATAAGGACCTTCTCATAGTTGCCAAAATGAATTTCTTTTTACTTTAAAAGTTAAAATTCTCAGATAGAATTCCCAAGAATAGGTTAGAGACTCTTAGTGGAGCTCCGATCTGCTGGGCCTCTTGCAGATGGGGAAGGGGGCCCAGAGAATGGTCCTGGAACTTCCCGGCGGCTGGGGTCTGCTCTGCTGGAGAGGAGCCCGGGACCTGGGAGCCAGAGGTCTCGCCTCTCCTCCACGCCGTCTTCCTAACACGACCTTGCAGAATTCTGATATGGACTGTGCGGATTTGGTTTACTGCTTTAAATGTTCATTCAACTGAGCAGAAATACCTAAAGTTCACGTGTGGTGTGTGTGTGTGTGTGTGTGTGTGTGTGTGTGTGTGTGTGTGTGGTACTGGGGATAGAACCCTGGGGCATTCTACCTCGAGGCTGCACCCCCAGCCCTTTTTCTTTTTATATTGAGACAGGGTCTCACTAAGTTGCTGAGGGTCTCACTAAATTGCTGAGGCTGGCCTGGAACCTACCATCCTCCTGTCTCAGCTTCCCAAGTGCTGGGATTACAGGCATGTACCACCATGCCTGGCTTTTTTATAAACTAAAGTGAAATAAGGAGATCCTTTTTCAGATTTTGATCTTTTTGTATTCAATAATGTGACTAGGAAGCAGGGTGTGTGTGTGTGTGTGTGTGTGTATGGAATATAACATATATACACCCAATGTGCATTAAGCATAAATATCCAGTTTAGTGAATAATTATAAAGTGAAAGCCAATAAAGCCATAGTATGTTAAGAAAAAGAACATTCCCAGTGTTCAGAAGTCTCAGTATTCTTCTTGGCCACAATTTTTTTCTTTCCTAAAAGGAACCCCCATCCTGACTTTAATTATATTGGCTTCCTTGCTTTTCTATTTACCACAGAATGGTTTGGCTTTGCCTGTTTATGAGCTTTCTATCAACAGAACCTCACTCTAGGTATTTGCATCTTGCTCATGTTGCTTAGCGCTGCTCCTGGAATCGTCCTTGCTACTCTACGCAGCTCTGCTCTTCCTTGGCCTTTCGATGGTAGGTGGGAGTTTGGGTTGTTTCCAAGGGCTGAATATGAACAATGCTTCTACAAGCATTCTTGTATAGATCCTGGTCCACAGGATATACATTTACACCTACCTCTAGGGCCTTTCCCAAAGCGGAAGGCATTTCTTCGGCTGTAAATAGACTGCATGAGTCACACCTTTGTAGATAAGGGCGAGTCTTTTTTAAATTCTCACTCCAGTGTAAACTCCCACCAGCAGTAGATCCCATTATACTCCATCCTCACGAGCACTTGATAGTGTCAAACTTCAAATTTCCACTGATTGGCCACAGTGCTGTCTCATGGGGGGGGTTAATTTCCATTTCCCTGTTTACCAAATAAAATCAAGCATCTGTTACTATAGTTATTGGCCATATGAATTTTCATTTACGTGCCTGTTCAAGTTTCTTGCTATCTTTCTATTGCACACTTTAAATATTCTTTTAAAATAAGTTTCACTTCATTAAAATTATTTATTTATTTATTTATCTATTTATTGTGGTACTGGGAATTGGACCTAGAGCATTCTACCTCTGAGCTATACCCCCACCCTTTTTATTTGGAAACAGAGTCTTGTTAGGTTGCTGAGAGTCTCTCTATGTTGCTAAGGCTGTCCTCGAACCTGTAATCCTCCTGTCTCAGCCTACCAAGTACTTGAATTACAGGTGTGTGCCACCATGCCTGACTAAGACTACATTTAACAGAAAGTATACCCAATTTCTAAGCTACCTCTGCTCACCTGAGAATTATATTTAGCTAAAAGTAAAATGTCTAAGATCTATTTTTTTTACTCCAGGTCATTAAAAAAATAATAACAATAGAAGTTCACAGAAAAAATGCCTTTCCAGATAATTTTTCCTTATCTCCACTTTCCAAATAACTGCCTTTTATTGAATTTTGCTCCCTCTTGTTTCTCTACATTTTCGTAGAGAACAAACACACCCCTATACATCACAGTGCTTTGTTAAAATCACCGAGTGTAGAGAAGAGTATTTATTATTCTACCCTGAATTTCTCCTACTGTGTGCCGTATGCATTGTATGAGTTATCTAAACATCAATAACAAAGTAGTACCACCATTGTACACATGCCCTTTGCAGCTGAGATAATATGAATAAAATCCATATACACTGCTTTAATAGTTACACATATCTAATAAAAATAAAGAGCTCGCCCAAGCCTGAGCTCTAGCTCTTGCTCACCTTATCTCCTTTAGACATGTGGGCGTGAGTTCATTGGCAAAGACCGAAGCCCATATAATCTACCATTAAATAAATTATTCAGTAATCTGTGATGTCCTTGTAACGTGAGAGTCCCCTATTAAAAAAATAAATAGCTGCACTGCTTACGGAGGCGCACGCCGGCTATTTATAGTCTTGATGGAAGTTTTGCTTCCCTAGCAAACCCGACTAGAACTCCCTGGTAATCTATAAGGATTGATGCTAATTGCAGGATTTTACAGCAAGCCATTTGATGTCTGCTTGTGTGCATGCGCATGCACACGCACGTGCACGAACACACACACACACACGCGCGCGCGCGCACACATGCACACATGACCAGCAGAGAAAGCTCAAGCAGATATGAACTGTTAGATCTGTCTCAATTTCCCCTTTGCACTCTGGAAACTCAAGTAGGGACAAAGCGACTACAGGTCACCTGCAGACCCACCCATGAGCATTCCTGACTGTATCCAGGCAACTGGGTCCCTACTTTTTAAAAGAAGATATTTTAAGCCAGTCAGGTGGCACACACCTGTAATCCCAGTACACGGGAGGCTGAGACAGGAGAATTGCAGGTTTGAGGCCAGTCTCAGCAGCATAGTGAAGCCCTCAGTAACTAAGTGAGACCCTATTTTAAAATAAAAAAATAAAATAGGGCTAGGGGTGTAGCTCAGAGGTAGAATGCCCCTGGTCTAATTCCCAATACCATACACAAGAAAAAGATAGTTTAGTTTTTGCTATGAATGTTGGGTGTCTCTCATAGACTCAGAAGACACAGGGGCCTGGGACACTGAGCCCCTGTCTTAACTCTCTGGCCTCCCCCACCCCAGGTCCGAGCCTGCTGACCTAAAGCCAGGGTGAACCTGGGCTGCACCGAGTCAAGGAATCAAGGAGGCAGCTTGAAGGTTCAGTGTGGGCAGGTGGCCTAAAGGAACTCTCATTATGGAAGGGCTGGAAAAGAAATAGCCAGGTGACTGCTTTATCATAGTTTAATTTTTTAATAAAAATTTTTATGAAGCTGGGCTCAGTGGCATGCACCTGTAATCCCAGGACTTGGGAGGCCAAGACAGGAGGATTACAGATTCACGACCAGTCACTGCAATTTAGCGAGACCCTTGTCAACTTAGCATTTCAAAATGAAAAATAAAAAAAAGGGCTGGGGTATAACTGACAGGTAGAATGCCCCTAGTTTCAATCCCCAGTACCACACACAAATTTTATGAATATAGAAACATAATTGGTATGTGGACAAAGCACTTCCCTTCGTAATAGACCTACAAAGGCCCAAATAGCCAGCTAACTCCATTGTTCTTGCAGTACATGTTAACTCTTGAGTTGACGATTATTAAAAAGGTTTCATTAAGTGAAACCCGGCAACAAGTCTTATGTCAGAAGGAGCATAAAAGCCGGGCGTGGTGGCGCACGCTTGTAATCCCAGTACTTGGGAGGCTGAAACTGGAGGATCTGGGTTCGCAGCCAGCCTCCACTACTTAGTGAGACCCTGTTTCAAAATAAAGATAAAAAAATAGGGCTGGGGTGTAGCTTGGAGGTAGAATGCCCCTGGGTTCATTCCTCAGTACCACAAAAAAAAAAGAAGGAGCATAGATAGAATTTTCAGCATCCTGAAAAAAGTGATGAGTACAATGGAATTAAGTGAAATATTATTTGGGTTATTCCAATGCACTGTATGGTTATTCGGTAGAAAAAAATTTCTAAAAAAAAAACAGGGCGTGGTGGCGCACGCTTGTAATCCCAGTACTTTGGGAGGTGGAGACCGGAGGATCCAGGTTCGCGGCCAGCCTCAGCTCTCTCTCTTTCTCCCTCTCTCCCTGTCTCTCTCTCTCTCTCTACCTAGTGAGGCCCTCCGCAACTTCGTGAGACCTGGTTTCAAAATAAAGTATAAAAAATAGGGCCGGGGGTGTAGCGCGGAGGTAGAATGCCCCTGTGTTCAATCTCCGGTACCGCAAAAAAAAAAAAAAAGTATAAAGCCACACATATAATTGGTAACAACTAATAGTTGAAATGTACAAATAGTTTTTAAAAATGAAATGACCAAATTAAATTTTATTACACACCTATCAGAATGGCTTCAATGGAAAATACTAACGATATCAATTGATGGCAAGGACACAGAGAAATTGGATCACTTGAACACTACTGGATAGACACTCAGGAGATCATTCTGGTAGTTTCTTAGAAAACTAAGCATGCAATTACCACACAACCTAGCAACTGCATTCTTGGGGGATTTATCGAAAGCAAGCAAGAAGAAAGAAAGAAAGAAAGAAAGAAAGAAAGAAAGAAAGAAAGAAAGAAAAAAAGAAAGAAAGAAAGAAGAAAGAAAGAAAGAAAGAAAGAAAGAAAGAAAGGGAGGGAGGGAGGGAGGAAGAAATAAATTTTATGTTCACACAAAAGCCTGTATATGACCATTCATAGCAGCTTTATTCATAATAGACCCAAACTGGAAATGACCCAGAGGGCCTTCACTGGGTGAAAGGGTAAGCAAACCATGGTCCATCTACCTTGGAATACTACTGAGCAGTAAAACGGGAAAAAAACAGAATCCGTGCAGAAATGCGGATGGATATAAAGGAAGACCAAGCGAAAAAAGCCAATCCCAAAGAGCTACGTATTTTACGGTTTAATAAATCTAATATTCTTTTTTGGGGGGGTAGTACTGGAGATTGAACCCAGGGGTATTCTACCTCCAAGCTACACCCCCAGCCCTATTTTATTTTATGTTTTTAAACAGGGTCTCACTAAGTTGCTGAGGGCCTCACTAAGTTGCTGAGGCTGGCCTCCTGTGATCTTCCTGTATCAGTCTCCCAAATACTAGGATTATAGGCACGTGCCACCATGCCCAGCTATGTAACATTCTTGAAATGACAAAATTATAGTAATGGAGAACAGATTAGTGATTGGCAGGAGGTTAGGGCTGGGGGGTGGAGGAAGGAAGAAGAGGGGCTGATACACAAACTTCCACATGGGATAAAGTATCATAGAACCGAAAGCATGCACGTGCACGCACACACACACGTACATATAAGACAGGAGAAATCTGATTAAGATCCATGAGTTGTGCCAATGTCAATATCCTGGCTGTGATACTGCACCTCCTATAGTTTTCCAAGATGTTACCATTGGGAGGAAACTGGATAAAGGACACGTTGCATCTCCTGGTATGGTTTCTTATAGCTGAATATGAATCTATAATTATCTCAAAATAAAGTGTTTAATTAAATTTTTAAAAAATTACATGAACTATGATATTCTTTTTTTTTTTTGCAGAACTAGGGATTGAACCCAGGGGCATTCTACCTCCAAGCTACACCCTAACCCTATTTTTTATTTTGAAACAGGGTCTCACTGAGTTGTGGAGGGCCTCACTAAGTAGCTGAGGCTGGCCGCGAACCTGCGATCCTCCTGTCTCAGCCTCCCAAATACTGGGATCACAAGTGTGCGCCACCATGCCCGGCCTGAAATATGATATTCTCATGATATATCTGTTAGCTTTATTGTACAGAGAAAGAAACCAGGCACGAAGCTAAAGAATGACCAGCGGTGAAGCTTGAAGAAAGTTCATAGTGCAGGACAAAGTCAGAGCTGGAGCTATCTTGCACCCGTGTGTGTGTGCACGTGTATGTGTGTGTGTGTTTGCGTGTGTGTGCGTACGCTCCTGTGCATAGGGAAGGGCACTAGCAGAGGTGGTTTGAGGGGTACGTGTCCAGGGCTGGGTTGGGAGCAAGCTCTTAGCAATGGGGACCACTGTGCTGCTGACACTGAAGAGGCCCCAGCAGGGAAGGAGGAAGCAGATGTTGCTCCCTACGGGGGATCAAGGTCCAACCATGAGTTTTTATCTTCAGTAATTCAAACACATGCCATCAGGACTAAAATTATTCCAGCTGCTGCTATGCTGATACCATCTTTTTTTTTTTTTGGAATGGGTTCAAACTATGGAGAGAACAGTGGATCATCTCTGGGCGCTGTGAAGGGCTGGGTTAGTCACTGGGCTTCACCGTGCTTCTGTTTGGTTATCAACCTGCAGTTCCACCAGTGTCCCCTCCTGAGTGTCTCCTCTGAGCACCGTGAAGAGACGGGCCAGAGGAGCTGAAAATGTGTCCAGACTTGGCAAGTACGGTGTGCCTTACGTGTTCATTTCTCAAGGAACCCAGCTTTAGGATAATCCAAGATGGAGAAGAATAAGAGGTGACGAAGAAAGAAAAGAAACAGGGAAGTCAAACAGGTGTGGGGCTGTGTTCCTTTGGACCTCGGAGGTTCCATGGACCCTTAAGACCTGGGCTTACGGGACCTCACCCCATCCTGGAGCTGTGTATGGGTGGAAGGGACTAATAATAACCTGCGGACTGGTCAGAGGGAGCTGGGAGTCCAGGAGATTAGTGCGAAAACAAAGCAAAAGGTACTTAGAGTCCCACTCAAGACTGAAACTTTTAATACTGATTTATTGACAGTTCACAGACTGTCCCTAACAATTTCCTTAATCCTGCTCCAGACCATGTGCGCCCCGCTCCAGACCCTGAGCGCCCCGCTCCAGGACATGAGCGCCCTGCTCCAGACCCTGAGTGCCCCACTCCAGACCATGAGTGCCCCACTCCAGAACTGCTCTTCCCTCCCTCCCTCCTTTCTTCATACTGGGGATCGAATCCAGGGGTGTTCTGCCTCTGAGCTACACCCCCAGACCTATTTTATTTTTTATTTTGAAACAGGGTCTAAGTTGTGGAGGACCTCACTAAGTAACTAAGGCTGGCCTCAAACCTGTGATCCTCCTGTCTCAGCCTCCCAAGTACTGGGATTACAGGTGTGCACCATCACGCCCGGCTGTTATTGAACTTCCTTAAACCTCAGTTTCTTCACCTGTCAAATGGATGTGGCAGAGCCAGTTTCCCTCCTTCCTAGATAATAAACCTTGTTTTTATCTAGACTAGTGGCCTCCTTAATAAAGGCCTCTTTTTTCAACCTCCCTGAAAAGCAGAAAGCAAAGGCTACGGCGGAGTTGTCAACTGCCTGACTCAGTGTTGCAGATACACCCCAACTCAGAGCCATTAACAAAGATTGGAGACTGACTGGCCCCAGGTGTTTAAGGAAATCTCTGACCAAGAGCAGAGACTTGGGAGGCTGAGACAGGAGGATCACAAGTTCAAAGCCAGCCTCAGCAACTTAGTGAGGCTCTCAGCAACCTAAGACCCTGTTTCTAAATAAGATATAAAAAAAATTGGGCTGGGGGTGTAGCTTGGAGGTAGAATGCCTCTGGGTTCAATCCCCAGTACCCCCCCAAAAAAAAAAGAAGACAGAACAATAAACAAAAACAACAGTAACATCAAAACAAACCTGAGGGTGGAGAATGCGACTTCCAGGTGCCATATTATATTATTTAAAATGTCTAGTTTTCTAGCCGGGCGTGGTGGTGCATGCTTGTAATCCTAGTACTTGGGAGGCTGAGACTGGAGGATCGCAGTCTCAGCCTCCCAAGGACAGCCTCAGTAATTTAGTGAGGCTCTCAGCAACCTAGTGAGACCCTGTTTCCAAATAAGAAATAAAATCAGTCTGGGGATGTAGCTCGGAAGTAGAATGCCTCTGGGTTCAATTCCCAGCACCACAAAAATAAAATAAAATAAAATGTCTAGTTTTCAACCAACAATAACCAGACAAAGACTTTTAAAGTCAACTATTTTAAACATATTCAAAGAACAAAAGGAAGCCATGTCTAAAGAGCTAAAGCAAAGTCTGAGAATTATTTCTCATACAGAATATTATTAAGTGATAGAAATTATTATTAGTTTTTGCTGTGTTGGGGATTAGACCCAGGGCCTCTTGCATACTTGGAAAGTGCTCTACCACTGAGCTACACCCCCATCCCAGAAGTTATTTAAATATTTAAAATAACAAATAGAAATGTTGGCAAATAAAATGAAAAATTCACTCCAGGAGTTCAAAAGAAGATGTGACCAGGCAGAAGAAAGAATTAGTAAACTTCAAGTTAGGTCAGTTGAGATTAGCCAGTCTCTGGAACAAAAAGAAAAAGAATGAAGGAAACTTAACATCCTCAAAGACTCTGGGGGACACCACCAAGTGCATCGATATGTGTACTGAGTTCCAGAAGAAAAAGAGGAGGAGGAAGGGGCAAAAGAATGTCTGAAGAAATAATGGATGAAAACTCCCCACATGTGGGCTAGCAGTGTGGCTCAGTGGTAGAGCACTTGCCTAGCATGTGTGAGGCTCTGGGTTCGATCCCCAGCACCACACGCACACACACATGCACACACACATGCACACACACACACACACACACACACACACACACACACACACGCACACAATTAAAACCAAACAGAATCTCTAGATTTTATGAAAAAAAAACATTAATTTTCACATCAAGAATCTCAACAAACTGCAAGTGGAATAAACTTATAATATACACATCTAGATACTTAGAAATCAAACTATCAAAAGACAAAGAGCGGGCATGGTGGCGCATGGTACTTGGGAGGCTGAGACAGGAGAATTACAGGTTCAAGACCAGCCTCAGCAACTTAGCAAGACTCTCAGTAACCTAGTGAAACCCTGTTTCAAAACAAACAAATAAAAATTTAAAAAAGGTCTGGGGATGTAGCTCAGAGGTAGAATGCTTCTGAGTTCAACCCCAGTAAAAACATACACACACACAAGCCAGGGAGAAGCTTGAAAATAGCAAGAAAGAAGTAACTCATCATATACGAAGGATCCTCAATAAGATTAACACTAACCCATTCCAATTAAAAGATAGATACTGGCCGAATGGGCTTAAAACACACACACTTGATACAATTATATGTTCCCCCACCCCCGTACTGGGGACTGAACCCAGGGGCATTCTACCTCTGAGCTACACCCCCAGCCCTTTATATATATATATATATATATATATATATATATATGTTTTTTTTTTTTTTGCGGTACCGGGGATTGAATGCAGGGGCGTTCTACCTCCGCGCTACGCCCCCGGCCCTATTTTTTATACTTTATTTTGAAACCAGGTCTCACGAAGTTGTGGAGGGCCTCACTAAGGAGAGAGAGAGAGAGGGAGAGAGAGAGAGAGAGACAGAGAGAAAGAGCTGAACCCGGATCCTCCGGTCTCCGCCTCCCAAAGTACTGGAATTACAAGCGTGCGCCACCATGCCTGGCTATATTTTTTATTTTGAAACAGATTCTACCTAGGTTTCTGAGGGTCTCACTGAGTTTCTGAGGCTGACCCCTATGCTCTTTATAAGAGGCACAATTTAGATCTAAAGACACAAATAGGCTGAAAGCAAAACAATGAGAAAAGTTATACCATGTAAACAATAACCAAAAGAGAGCTGGCATAGCCATATTAATATCAGACAAAACATTATACTAATAAACTGTACTACAGTCTGCTAATATATGATAAAACTGTTGCTACACAAAAAGGAGATTTCACGTAAGGAGGTGAGCTGAGCCTACTGAGGACGAGGAGCCACATGGAGAAGAATCGAGGCGCCCAGCCAGCGGCCAGCACCAACTGCTACACGCATGCATGAGACGTGTCCGACCTGTGAGCCCAGCCCGTCCTCCAGTCAAATACAGTTGCATGAGCTCAGACCAAACCAGCAAAAGACATTTTCAGTGGACCACCAGAATCATCAGAAATAGTAAATTGTGTTGTTAAAAGCATAACTTTTAGGGTGGTTTGTTTTGCAGGAACCAATACCTGATACACCTGCCTGCTTGGAATCCAGTGTGGTCAGGAGACCTGCTTTTGCAAATTAAATACGACACATGTCACTCCCAGGTGGAAGTATTTAATGGCTCCTCCTCTGTCGCAGCAATCAGGGAAGTGTGTGCTGATAAAGAAGGGCGGTAAGATCAGCCCAGCGTGTTGGCACATGCCTGTGATCGCAGTACTTGGGAGGCTGAGACAGGAGGATTGCAGGTTCAAAGCCAGTGCGCAGTAACTTGGTGAGGCTCTGTTTCAAAATAAAAAAATAAAAAGGGATGGGGATGTAGTTCGGAGGTAGAACACACCTGGGTTCAATCCCCAGTACGAGGAGGAGGAGGAATAAGATTGCATGGAATCAAACACAAGGTCAGTTGCCCTAGAGAGCAGCCCAAACCCACAGAAAATATGTGAGCTATAATTAAACTATTGTTATATTAATTTGGAGACTGTTTGTTACTCTAACAGATCTATCTAGCCCATCCTAACTGAGACAGTTGACCTGGAAGGACTGGAGATTTTAACAGACACTTTCTATGCAAAACCCGCCTGTCCATGAATTTCTAGACCCATCTGGGAAAGGGAAGAAATGTTTGAATTTAGGCCGAGAGCTCAATGCAAAACTGGCAATGTGAGATGCATTGCAAATATTAATCTGCCTCTCTGAATCCATTCAGGCCTGATGCGTTTGTCGGTGCCCTGACTGATTCACCATACAAAAGATGCTCTTGGACCCTGGTGCTAATCTGATAGTACTGTGGAGAACAAAGAGTTGGTCCTGAACCAGGTCAGTGGGTATGGCAGAGAACAGAACACCAGTCAGCTGACCTCACTGTCGGCTTCGCTGTGTCCATTATCACAGTCAAGGTCACCTTACAGCTCTACTGGAGCGCAACAATTTTCTCACATGTCAAGTGAAACGAGAAGTCCAATGTGCCCTGAAATCTAAGTGATAGCTGATAAAAGTGAAGGTTTCTTCTTTTTTTTAAAAAAAAAAATATGTGTACTTTGATTGGCGCATTGTAGTCTCACATCAGAATGTGGTTCAGGGTGATAGGGGCAAACATGCACACAGCACTCGGTGAGCTCCCCACCCCACCCCGGCTCCGGCTCCACTCCCTCCCCGTCCCCGTACATGATATGGAGACTGGCATTGGTAGTTTCACATATGTACATAGTGTCAATGGAGGTGTTTCCTTCGTGAATTCTCCCCCATCAACCTCCCTGAACCCCCTCCATTGCTCCACTGAGGTTTCTCCTCCATTATGCAAAGTCACTCTGTATCCTAATTACTCCCTAACTTCTGAATGTGACAAAAAACATATGACCCTTCACTTTCTGTAATTGGCTAATCTCACTTAACGTAATGTTCTCCAGGTCCATCCATTTTCTTGCAAATAACATAATTTTGTTCTTTATGGCTGAGTAGAATTCCATTGTGTATATATCCCATAATTGTGTAATCCATTCATCTGTGGATGGACACCTGGGCTGGTTCCATGATTTGGCTGTTGTGAATTACGCTGCTATAAGCATGGATATGCGTGTATCACTATGATATTCTGATTTCAGCTCTTTTCTTTTCGTGTGTGTGTGAGTGTTGTACTGAGAAATTGAACCCAGGGACATTCTATCTCCGAGCTACACCCCCAGCCCTATTTTTATTTTTATTTTTTATTTTTTGGCGGTACCGGGGATTGAACCCAGGGGCATTCTACCTCCGGGCTACACCCCCAGCCCTATTTTTTATTCTTTATTTTTTGAAACAGGGTCTCATTAAGTTGTAGAGGCCTCACTAAGTAACTGAGGCTGGCTGCGAACCCAGATCCTCTGGTCTCAGCCTCCCAAGTACTGGGATTGCAAGCGTGAGCCACCACGCCTGGCTTTTTTATTTTTATTTTGAAACAAGGTCTTGCTAGGTTGATGAGAGCCTCACTACTTGCGGAGGCTGTCCTCAAACCTGTGATCTTCCTGCCTCAGCCTCCCAAGTACTGGGATTACAGGTGTACACCACCACACCCAGCTTTGATTTCAGTTTCTTAATGATGCTTCTTAAAAAAAAAAAAAAGGCCAGGCGTGGTGGCGCACACTTGTAATCCCTGTACTTTGGGAGGCGGAGACCAGAGGATCCGGGTTCGCGGCCAACCTCAGCTCTCTCTCTCTCTCTCTCTCCCTGTCTCTCTCTACTTAGTGAGGCCCTCCACAACTTCATGAGACCTGGTTTCAAAATAAAGTATAAAAAATAGGGCCGGGGATGTAACACGGAGGTAGAACGCCCCTGGGTTCAATCCCCGGTACCGCAAAAAAAAAAAAAAAAAACCTAGTTAATTCTACAGATGGGGCCCGGCACAAGCGGCAGACATGAGTTAGATGTACAAATTATAACACTTGGTGTGTTTTTACCCAAAATGCCCTTAGCTAACAGCATAGAGCTGACTTAACAAGAGGGTTTTCACTAGGAGAACAGGTGTGGGATTTGGTCTCGCTGTCAAAGATGGGAGTGCCTGTTGACATGCATAGAGACAGACGGGTTGATATGTGAGATGGGGTATGGTGGAGGATATGAAATAGAACTCTGCAACCTTTGGGTGCATTTGAACTAACGACGCGTGTCACTACTGTTCCATATCCTGTCAGCAAGATTAGCTGCTTTAGATCAGCATCACTCAGCCTTAGAATTTATGCCACTGTAGCCGGGCGTGGTGGCGCACACTTGTAATCCCAGTACTTGGGAGGCGGAGACCGGAGGATCCGGGTTCGCGGCCAGCCTCGGCTACTTAGTGAGGCCCTCCGCAACTTCGTGAGACCTGGTTTCAAAATAAAGGATAAAAAATAGGGCCGGGGGTGTAGCTCGGAGGTAGAACGCCCCTGGGTTCCATCCCTGGTACCG
>PVJS01051133.1:0-14080 GCA_004027185.1 Glis glis | reverse complement strand
CACAAACCTATAAGACTCAATCACTATCTGGAGCATGAAAGGGAGGGAAGGGGGAGGGAATAGGGTGGGATTGGAGGGAGGGCTAAATGTGCAATGTGTGCATGTATGATGTTCATACCCTGACATATATCAAAATGTATAATTATAATTTACAATGCACCAATAAATGAACATAAAAAGTTAAAAAAAAAAGAAAAAAAAATTAAAAGCACTGAATGTCTATTGTACACACACACACACACACACACACACCTACCTTAGAAGATGGAACAACACTAATCTATATCTGAATTTGAAAAATAATATAGGAGGCAACATCACATTTTTCTAAAGAAATACTTAATTGGCAGTTTTCTAGCAAAAGAACTTTTTTTATCTAGTACAAAAATGTGAAATCCATCAGAAGCAATGAGGAAACGTGGGCAACTGAAGTTACTTTTCAAATTAACGCATGGCTGGTGAGTACCCTGTGTCCTCCCCCCTTTGAAGAAGAGCAAGATGTCATCTACAGCGACTGATAATCCTGTTCAGGAGACAAGAAAGTGGCAGGATGCTGAACAGGAAACTATTGAAATAGGTCGAGAGTGATAGGAGTTATCACAAGTCCCGATACCCGCCATTAAAAAAAAAACTTAAGCAACCAATGATTGCAAATGAGTAACGTATGACTTCATATGAGCACCAAGAGAATACGCCCCAAATCCTAGAATGGCAGAATGAGGAACTTGGTGGACCCTCTAGTACACATCTACAATGTGCAAAAGAGCAGGACACCCACCAAGGGCTTTCCCACATGTACTACATTCTCAGGGGTCTGAGTAGGAGGACGAGGTCTCTGAGGTTCATAGACAGATGGGCTGAAGGCTCTCCACCTTCACCACACTCACAGGGCTTTTCTCAAATACAGATCCTCTGATGCTCAATAAGGGGGAGCTCTGATTGGAGACCTCCCCACATTTGCTGCTTCCATAGGATGTGTGTGTGTGTGTGTGTGTGTGTGTGTGTACTGGGGATTGAACCCAGGGCCTCACACGTGCTAGGCAAGCGCCCACCACTGAGCTTCACCCTCCCGAGTAGCTGGGATTAAGGGGTGAGCCACTGTGCCCAGCTTAGTATTGTTCTCGATGCTTACTAAGGGAAGATGTATTACCGAAGGTTCTTCCTTACTTACCACACTTGCAGAATTTCTCTCCAGCATGAGTCATCTGACCTTTCTACTGCATCATACGTGACTAAAGGCCGTGTCATCTCATTACATTCTTTGGTAAGGTTTCTCCCCACTATAAACTGTCTGGTGTTGACTAATGCGTGTCTTCTGGCTAAACGTTTCCCACAGCCACTTCATTCACATGGCTTCTCACTCATATGGATTTTCTAGTGTTTGGTGAGAGAGCGTGTGACCAAAAGGCTCCTCTTCAGTGCGTGCTGTCTGGTATTAAACAAGGTGTGCCCTCCAACAGAAGGTCTTCCCACATACATTTACGGACTCTCTCTCTAATAGGAATCTCTGATGTGTATTCCAGTTGAAAGCCTTCCTACATCCACCAAATTCATAGGTTTTCTTTTTCCAGCGTGACTTCTCTGATGTTTAATAAGAGAAGCAGTATAAGCAAAGGCTCTTCCACATTCATTACATTTGTAGGGTTTCTCTCCAGTATGGAATCTATAATGCCGAGTGAGAGACAAACTCTGACTGAAGGCTCTCCCACGTTTCTTAACATTGGTAGGGTTTCTCCCCAGTATGAAATCTATAACGTATAATGAGAGATGAACTCTGGCTAAAGGGTCTCCGACATTCCCTGAATTCATAGGGCTTTTCTCCAGTATGAGTTCTCTGATGTTTAGTAAGGGATGAGGTATGACCAAAGGCTCGTCCACATTAGTTACATTTGTAGGGTTTCTTTCCAATTTGGAATCTATAATGTAGAGCAAGAGATGAACTCTGGCTGAAGGGTCTCCAACATACCCTGAATTCATAGGGCTTTTCTCCAGTATGAGTTCTCTGATGTTTAGTAATGGATGAAGTACGACCAAAGGCTCATCAACATTCATTACATTTGTAGGGTTTCTCTCCAGTTTGGAATCTATAACGTAGAGCAAGAGATGAACTCCGGCCAAAGTCTCTCCCGCATTCCCTGCATTTATAGCGTTTTTCTCCAACATGACATCTCTGATGGCGCCTGAGTTCTGACTGGAAAGGGAAGGACTTCCCACATTCATTACATTTACAAGATCTCTTGGATGGGTGGGTTCTCTGAGAATTATTTCTCTCTGAAGTTTGTCTCAATTCTGTATCACATTTATAGGATCTGTCTCCTGAGGGAACACTGTGTTGGTTGAGGCTAGGCTTAGGAACTAGCCTCAAGCCTGAACTCCCAGATTCACCCCGTTCATGATCTCTCCTAAGGGTGGTAGTAGATTCGTGAGTGAACAGCATTTCTCTCAGATGTCTCCACTGTCGCTGTATCTGTTATAACATCTCTAACCTGTGGCCATCATGACCACAGGCTGCTTTCAGTTTGGAGGACCAGAGCTCATCTGAAATATGTTTTTCCTCTGATGCTTCCTGGAATAATTCTTTGGATATTCCATGACTTGACATTGATTCCTTGGCTCGCCTTCTTTTCCAGTTTGTAGGGGGAACAAAAAGACAGTATTACCTGTCCCATGTGCCAAGAGGAAGTAACAACAGTGACTGTCAGGCAATGAAGCTGTAAAGCAGTATCTACAAAGGTGTGCACATTCTTTTGGCTTATGTCAGAAGAAGGTTTGGGAGGTGTCAAGAAGGGATGAATAGGTAACTGGAGATCAGGAAAACCTGAGAGAACTGTTTGAATTCCAGTACACAAGGTCAGTCCAAAGACTCTAAAGGTGAGAAGAGGACAGGAAGATAACAGGGGAAACAGGTAAGAGGATGGGGACAGGGATGGAGACAAAGATAAACAAGCAAAGTGCAGGGTTGCAAGTGACCTGTGTGTCAACTCCACCTTCTCACAATCTCTTAAGGTCTAGATAGCCGCGACAGAGTTCCTTCAGTATTCCTCTTTCCAGTCTTTCCTGAAGCCCCTCATCACTTTCATCCTCCTGAAATGTCCCTGTCCTTGTGTTTCTCTATTGGGGTTGCTCCAGCAGAAGCAACTTGCTCCGTAGTCTTGCCATGGAAGGTTGCTGCTTTAAGGAAGCTCCCTGAAAACTATTCCGTGGTTCCTGCCATGGAAGGTCACTGCACTAGACAGCTTCCTGATCAATAGTCTTCTTGTACAATAATGACACAAAGTCTGATATAATAATTTGCAGAAAAATTACATTTAATTATCTGGGGGGTTGGGGAGGAGACAGAGATGACAAATTCTCCCATCCATCTGTAGCCAGCACCCTGCTTTTATAGAAACTTTAGACAAGGCATCATAAAAGTTAATCAAACACAGAAACTAACAATTGTCATGAGTTACAGTAAAGAAGGTCAGTGAGGCAGACATGTGACAAATTTGAAGGAAAGAGGAATTAGACATTACTGGGTGGAGACGACATTAAAGACCACACCTTAGAGATTATACCAGGTCCCTTGGAATGTGTCCGCTTGCAGACGAATCCCACCCAAATACCGTATATTCAAACTGAGCTGGTCCAAGATGATAATCTCAGTGTGCATTCTAAGACGGCTCTCGAAATTTCTCCCCAGGTCTTCATCCTCCTAAGGCTCCCCAGTGCCTACAGGGTCACCCCTGAACGCCCACTCCAGGCCCCAGCACTTAGCCAGAGTCATGGAAGCTGGCTGCCTCCCTGCTTCCCACCTACCCACGCCCACCTCGCCCCTGTCTCTAAGGCTGTGCACATCCTTCAGGGATCAGCTCACATCCTCAACAGAGTCATCCCTCGACACCTCAGTCCACACCATGTTATTTTGTACTGTTACAGTTTGGGTTTAAAATGTCTCCCAAACCTTCATGTGTTAGACAACACAGCCATGCTCAGAGGTGGGACATGGCTGGAAGTGGGTCCTGGGGATGTGGCCAGGGACAGTGTTTATCCCTGGCTGGGCCACTGAAGTGTTTCTCTCTCCCTCTCTCTCCCTGGTTCCCGCCGCTGTCCTCCACATGTGTGAGCTCTGCAGCTGCGACCTGGCCTAACATGGACCGAAATCTCTGGAACTGGAAGCAAATAAAACCCTTCTTCCTCTAAGTTGTGAGCATCAGGTGTCTGGGTCACAGTAGTGAAAATGTTCACTAAAACATGCATTGTGTGTGTGTGTGTGTGTGTGTGTGTGTGTGTGTGTGTGTGTATGATGTTACTGTATAGAACTATAAGATTAATTCTCCATGTCCTAATACCAAGAACCTGTGGAAAAGATTACTTTACATGGCAAAAAAGAACTTCTCAGAGATGGGACAATGCCAGGCACAGCCTGTTACCCACTTCCAGTATGCTCAGGCTGCACGCAACAATCAGAATTCTGCTCCAATGGGTAGAGCCTACCCGGCACTCTCAAGTCACCTAGAAATAAAAAGTCTCAAAGAAATGCCATTGTTAGCTGGAAAGGAACTGGAACCACTTCAGCTGAGATTTAATCAAGATCCAAGTATCCTTGCTTTATCTTCCTGACATGGCCCTATTTGTCCTCTGATCCCTGCCCAAGGGCCACTCTTGGATTTATGTGCTCTCTCCCAGATTTTATTTTGAAACAGTGTCTCCCTAAGTTGTTGAGGGTCTCACTAAGTTGCTGAGGCCTGCCTCAAACCCGTGATTCTCCTGTCTCAGCCTCCAAGTACTGAGATTACAGACCTACACCACCACACCCAGCCTGCCCCCAATTTTGAGTTCAGCAAAGGACGAGGGAGAAGAAGAGAGGACTTTGGACTTCCTCCTGCTCCACAAAGGAGTATCATTTAGAGTCCAAAAGTGGAAATGTCAGGTATAGGTTAAACATGTGTCCCCCCCCCCCAAATTCATATGTTGGAACCTAACTAACCCTCAAGGTGATGGTATTAAGAGGTGGGGGCTTTGTTTGTTTTTTAAGGTGATCTCATTTACCAGAACATGTGACCACACCTAGTTGCAGGGAAATTTAGTCTATAAACTTCCATTTTTACAGCTACCTGGAGTGATAACGCCTAGGGCCTACAATGAATGGGGAACTCTAGAAGGAGACCTATTTAAGAACCCACAGTTTTCTTTCTCAGTATATGGCTAAATGAATAACAAAAACCACCATCAAAAAGGAACAGCATGAAAATATGTCTTAGATATTGTGACTTTAATAAAGTTCTAATCTTCTAGGAATATTCAAACCCAGTACAACACAAAGTCTGCCACAACCTGACTCCAGGATACTGTAATCAGCCTCTAACCCTTACCCACCAGGCATTCATCTTGTTACTAATTTTGTGTGTGTGCGTGTGGTACTGGGGATTGAACCCAGGGGTGCTCTCCCCCTGAGCTACACCTCCAGCCCGTTTTATTTTTTATTTTGAAACGAGGTCTCCATAAGTCGACGAGGCTGGCCTGGAACTTGCAATCCTCCTGTCTCAGGTTCCCATGTACTGGGATTACAGCTGTGCTCCACTGGTAAGGTGTGTCCCGCTCATCTTGCTACTAATTCTTTGCATTTTTATCTTTAATCTTTATCTTGGCCTGTGCTATTCTCTCTGTATAGACTGTACTTTTGCTTAAGCAAGTAATTACTCATTCTTCAGATGCACCAGCTATGGGAATCATTTCCCCACCATAGTTAATCCGTTCTTCCACTGCACTCCCACGGTTACTGAACATAATGCATTGCCTTGTAATTTCACATTCTGACTATCTCACTGGGCCATGAGTTCATTTAGGAAGTAACGACCTTATTCATATTTGCTTATAGTAGGCACTTTAGGCTTTTTGAGTGAAAATGTAAAGTTGTTCCTGAACTAAGATTTTTATTACTTTAATTTTCAATCTTCCCGGAAGCTGTAGCTCAGTGGTTCTCAGCTTTAGCTGCACACTAGAATCGCCTAAGGCTCTTTCAAACTGTCTACCTCAGGGTGGGCCCCAGGCATCAGTATGTCTAAAGCTCTCAGGGATATTCCAGATGCAGTTGGGATTTAAAATTCCTGCCATGTCTCCGGCCAGGGCCCTTCCAGTAGCACCAAGAAAGGCAGGCTGGTGTGCTCACTTTGGGGGGTCATTCCGGCTGCCCAGTTAAGTAGGCAAGTATCCTGGGCCCTTCTCTTCTTCCGGTGCATATATGTGCACAGATCCTTCCTCTAGCCGTAGCCCAGTCTTCAGAACCAACCCCCAGACCTCTGTGGCCAAAATTTCACAATCAAATTCCTAAAAGTGGTCAAGCGGAAACAAACCCCTTCCAAAGGCTGGAAGGGGTCTCCGTCTTCCCCAGGGATAGGGACCGGGTACAGGGATCATGAAGATGCATCTCTTCGGACAACGCTACAGTCGGAGGACTGCAGAAACGTGACATCACACGTAGGCATACTTCATGGTAACCCTAAGTCCTCCGGGTATCCATCACGGCTCCCGCACCCCGCTAAGGAGACCTTGCTTGGCACGTAGGATCAAGCAAAGCGCCCTCCGCCGCTTTCTCAGGGGCGCATGCGCATGCGCGTGACAGTGCTCCTACGTCATACTGAAGCGCCGGCCGCCGAGACTGCTGGGAAGTGAAGTCCGCACGAAGGCGGCGCCTTGATTGGCAGCGCGGACGCCAGGGCCTCTGCGCAGGCGCATTGCCTTCCCGTCCTGAAGCGGCGCCGTCTTGCCAGGTCCCGAGCACTCTGTGCGGGAGGTGAGGGTTGCGGGTCTGCGTCTGCGAGGAACCGAGTGAGCGCAGCGGCCGAGAGAAGGGGACCCTGGGCACTCGGGGGAGGTGCTGTGGGAGCAGAACGGGGTGACGCGGGCCGAGCCAGGCTGCAGAGCGTGTGTGGCGACGTCCCGTTCCGAGAGTGCGGACGCAAAGTTGTCCCCAGCCGTGTGCGTGCGCTGCCGGGGCAGTGGGCACGGTTACCCGTGGTCTGATGCAGTGCGCCCGCTGTAGAGCAGACTCTACTTGCAGGTGGGACGTTTGGGGTGTCCCTCCGCTCTTCCCGTTCCTTCTTCTCCGAATGGGTACTTCATGAACGTGGGTAGAATTGACACGAAGTCTAGAGTGCCGCCCACTCCAGTCCCTCCCTCTTTCCCAGAACGCGCCTCACATCGCTTCCTTGAGCTCCCCGTCCCGGGTCCGTGTCTGAGCACGCAGGGCGTGGGGGATGGCCTCCTGAAGGAAGTAGACGGTGATGTGGACAAAATCCGCGAAAGCGTAGGCAGACTTGAGTGTGAGATGATTTTACAGGAGGGCAGTATCAAGGGATAGTGGGAGACTGAAGAAGGGTACACTGAGGCCAGGGCCCAGGGTATCAGCGTGAAACCCAGTAAGCAACCAACCAGTAAGGTTTTATGGGTCTGATCCGAGGACCTATTCAAATAAAACTTTTGGGATAGTTCTTCTAGAAGCGACTTTCAGGATTAGAGTAGAAAGGACTAGTGGCAGGGAGCCAGTGAGTTCTGCAGCAAGCAGTTATGGACCTGAATTTTGCATTTTTCTTTTACCACTGAGCTACATCCCCACCGCCTGAATCTGAATTTTGATGGTGTTAGTGGTAGGGAAAGGTTACAGATGACATTGCAAGAGTCAAAATGACCCGGTGACTAGATCTGGGAGAAAAGAGTGAGGTGTAGAATTTGAATTTAGGACATCTGGGAGAATAGTAGGACATCTGCTAGAAATGTAAAGCAGGGAGAGGCGTTGATGTGGAGAGTTGTGTACAGGAAGGCGGTTTTGAGAGGATAACAATTCACAGTTCAAAATCTGCAGCCAGCCAGACATGGTGGCACGTACCTGTGATCCCAGTACTTGGGAGGCTGACACGGAGGATCACAGGTTCTAGAGAAGCCTCAGCAACTTAGCGAGACCTTATTCTAGAATAAAATTAAAGCCGGGCATGGTGGCGCACACTTGTAATCCCAGTACTCTGGAGGCTGAGACAGGAGGATCCGGGTTTGCGACCAGCCTCAGCTACTTAGTGAGGCCCTCCGCAACTTAGTGAGACCCTGTTTCAAAATAAAGAATAAAAAATAGGGCTGGGGGTGTAGCTCGGAGGTAGAATGCCCCTGGGTTCCATCCCCAGTTCTGAAAAAAAAAGAAAAAATATGAGATAATACATGTTACACATATAAAGTGCTTAGGAAGTTGCCAGGCACAAAGCCCTCAATAAAGGTTAGTGTTATGATGATTAATAAAATACTCTGTACATATTCTTACTTGTTTCCTTAGGATAAACTTCTAAGAGAGAATTTCTGGGTCAAAGGGTCAAAGAACTGGGTTAGCTCTCCATATCCACAGGTCCCGAATCCACCAATTCAAACAACCATGGCTTGAAAATATTCAAAACCAATTGCCTCTGTACGGACTTTTGTTTTCTTGTCATCGTTCCCTAAACAACAGGGCATAACAACTATTCACATAGCACTTACGTCGTATTAAGTACAAGTAATCTAGAGATGATTTGAAGTATATGGGAGGATGTGTGCAATTTATTTTTTTTATTTTTTTTTTCGCGGTACCGGGGATTGAACGCAGGGGCGTTCTACCTCCGCGCTACACCCCCAGCCGTATTTTTTATACTTTATTTTGAAACCGGGTCTCACAAAGTTGCGGAGGGCCTCACTAAGTAGAAAGAGAGAGAGACAGGGAGAGAGAGAGAGAGAGAGAGAGAGCTGAGGCTGGCCGCGAACCCGGATCTCCGGTCTCTGCCTCCCAAAGTACTGGGATTACAAGCATGCACCACCACGCCCAGCCTTGTGTGCAATTTATAAACAAATACTACACCTGTTTTTGCTTTTGTGTGTGTGTGTGTGTGTGTGTGTTTGTCACTGTGCCGGGGATCAAACCCAGGACCTCACGCATACTAGCCAAACACACTGCCGCTGAGCATCCCTTTTTGGTGGGGGGAGGCTGGGAGGTGTGGTTTTTGTTTTGGCTTTTGGTATCTATGTAGGTCGTAGAGCCAATCCCTCACGGATCCCGAGGACTGACTGTGTGTTTCAAGGTCGCAGTAATCTTCCTAAAGCACAATGATGGTGCATCCATGCTGAGATCCCTCGGTAACCCCATGCTGATGGGGAGAGAGGGCCGTGCAGAGCTCTCTAGGCATAGCTGGCCTGACTACTTCTCCATCCTCAACTTTTCGCTAGTGCTGTTCACAGCCTAGACTTTTGCTCTTCTAAATTAATTTCGGCTGTTAATCCTTTCCATGTAGACATCTGCCTCCTTCTTTTTCAAAAACCTGGGGTTTTTCCTGCCTCTTCCGCCACACTAAAACTACCATAGATCCCAGTTCTGCCAAGAAAGCTGCAGCGCCTTTCCCTCGTTCCCCTGTGGTCGGGGTTGGGGGCCTCTGAGGTGTCCTCAGTTTGCCCGGCTTCATCTCTACAGCACGTACCCCTCCTAGAGTGAAATGTTACTTGTTTACTTGTCAGTTCTGTGTGCAAGGCTATTTCTTCTGGGGCAAAAGGAAAGCCTTTTGCCATTTTGTGCTGGGTATAAACAGTTGGTGCTAAATAAATGATGGTTGAATAGATGGGTGAATGAATTACAAGGAGCAATGACCCTATTCTCTTGACTGCAGGAAAATGGCCAGTGAGCCACAAACACACCTTTTCCTCCTCCTTCCCTAGACCACATGAACTCTCCGTTCCCCCACCAATCCCAGAAATGTTTGGGTTTTTTTTTTTTTTTTGGCACTAGGGATTGAACCCAGGGGCATTCTACCTCTGCGCTACACCCCCAGCCCTCTTTTTTATTCTTTATTTTGAAACAGGGTCTCACTAAGTTGCAGCGGGCCTCACTAAGTAGCTGAGGCTGGCTGCAAACCCGGATCCTCCAGTCTCAGCCTCCCAAGTACTGGGATTACAAGCGTGCGCCACCAGGCCCGGCAAAGGTTTGCTTTAACTAAGTCATTTTAGTTAGACTCTTCACGGTAGAAAGCGAGGTGGACTCAGCTAACTCAAGCAGAGAGAGTTAGTGATGGGGATTCACACGGAGCCTGAGAGGACTCCAGTCTTGGGGCAATCCACGGGTCTGCAGGGAAACTGGAGACCGCAGGTGGTTCTCCGTGAGGAGCTCGAGGGCCAGAAAGTCTTAGGACTGCTCCAGTGCCTCCCCACGATGTGACCCAGCTGTACTTCCCCTGCCCACTTCTCAACCCACTGTCTGTTAGGAACTTTTCTCTACCTCTAACTTTCCGGAGCTTGAGGGTTCGGCCTCCTGGTAACTCTGGTTTCCCAGCCTCGTGGTACTTTGGTACCTCGTGGTAGCCTTTCAACTCATCGCCCCTGTGTCGTCTGGACATTTCTTGGTTCATGCTCCTGAGGAAGGTCGTCGTCTCAGGCTGGCTCACATATCTGTGTACTGGCCACTCCCTACCTGTGACTTAGTCATGGCTCCAGGAGTGAGACGCAGGGTCACGTGGTAGGAAGTGTGGCTGCCCCTTCAGCGGGAGCTATGAATGGGGCATTTTTCCTTCGAAGAGGCTGCGGGTTTTATTTGACACATCTGATCCATATAGTCACTTGCTTATGGGTTTTTCTTCCCCCAGTAGACATCCAGGGCAATGTTAAATGTGAGTGTGTGAACACCACATGAACCCTAATGTGCTCTTGGCTCCCAGGAACAGTGCTCTGCCCCGGGGAGCGTGGTAAAAACGAGCACCACACTGTGGTCTAGCTCCCAGGGTCCGTGGCCTTCGACTCCGGCTCTGGGGTGAGCGGGTTGCTCCAGGGCCGCCCTTTTGCAGGGTGTTGGGAGCGGGTGCGGGTACGTGGCTCCCTGGTACCTGGAGAGTCCTTGTTTTGGGGTCAGAAGACTATGAAACTGGACAGGCCTATCTCACTTTGCTTCTCCCCCACACCTCTGCCTCACCAGGACTCTGCCCTTTCCTGCCAGGACAGCACACAGGAGGGGATGGCCGCCGTGTCTCCACCCGCCGCACGCCAGGTGAGGTGGACTTCTGTATTTCCGAATTGCACGTATTGGTCTCCAGAATGTAACCATCGTCTTCCTCCTGGAGCTTTTCGCCGGACCCCACCAGGTGGAGGCAGGGCTCCACGGAACCACTTCCTTCCCATTTGTCCTGGTGTCCTGCAGTGACCCCCTCTTGCCTTGTGCGTGTACCCCCTCGCCAGTCAGCAGGCACACAGCCCCTGCAACCTGTGCCCTGAATGACTTTGCCTAAGAGCCGATGGCACGGGTCTGGGACAGGAGGCTGGCTCCGGGCCTGACGGTCCGTCCCTTAAGCGCACTCAACGTGTGCGCTGGGAGTCAGCACTGAGTGCCGGCCTAGGCTGGGTGGTCTGAACCCGGCTGTGGGACACCTCGGGTGGCTCTAAGGGACCTGAGAGAGTCTCGCTGGGAGGCGACCTGCAGCTTGCCCCATTCGAGGGCAGAGTCTTGAATTCCACACTCACCTAGAACTCTGGAGACTCATCCAGGGTTCGAGAACCAGGGGTAAAGATGCAGGCTTGCCAGGCACCGTGGGGCATGCCTGTAATCCCAACACTTGGAAGGCTGAGACAGGAGGATCGCAGGTTCGCGGCCAACCTCAGCTACTTAGTGAGGCCCTCCACAACTTAGTGAGACCCTGTTTCAAAATAAAGAATAAAAAATAGGGCTGGGGGTGTAACTCAGAGGTAGAATGCCCCTGGGTTCAATCCCCAGTAGTGAAGGGAAAAAAAGAATATATATTATATAAGCTATAATATCAATGCTATTACCTTGCCCAGACTGGGCAAGGTAATATAGTATAAAATAATAGTATATCGTATAATATACTATTATTATTACAAGAAAATGCCTTGGTTTTTTATAAAATATACACTGAGATATTTAAGAGTAAATGGAGAGCCGAATGTGGTGGCACATGACTGTAATACTAGTAGTTGGGAGGCTGAGACAGGAGGATCGCAGGTTCAAAGACAGTCTCAGCCAGTAGCGAGACTCTCAGCAACCTAGGAAGACTCTGTTTCAAAAACAAAAAGTAAAATAGAGCTGGGGGAAATGGTCATGGTGGCGCATGCCTGTAATCCCAGTACTTGGGAGGCTGAGACAGGAGGATCCCTGGATTGAGGACAACCTCAGCAATGTAGTGAGACTCAGCAACCTAGTGACACCCTGTTTCAAAACAAACAAAAAATAAAAATAAAAAAGGGACTGGGGATGTAGCTTGGAGGTAGAATGCCTCTGGATTTGATCCCCAGTACCATAAAAATAAATAAATAAATGTAAAGGGACATGATATTTACGAGGAACTCACGAAGCTCAGGAAAAAGAGAGAATGTGTACGGAGAGGGGGGACAGAAAGCTAAAGCCAGTGTGGAAAGTGTTCACTCTTAGGGAAGCTGGGTTAAGGATATGGGGGGATTTTTTGTTCTGTTCTTGGAAATTTCCTACAAATCTTATAAAAGGGCCTTTGAATGTCAGCTGTAAGTATGCTGGTATGGGATTATGACCCACACTTCATGGCCGGCAGTGGGGTCGTGACCAAGAACGTCGGGCCTTGGGGGGCCGTGCCACTTCCTCCGGATGCTTCGGAGCCCGCGCTGTGTCAGAGCCCCTCCCGTCCTCCCCGCTCCACATTCCAGGCAGGCATCTTCACGCCGATCCAGGTGGTCCAAGTAAAGAGCAGGGTGATGCTAAGGGAGCCCGTGCTTGTGTTTCAGGACCCAGTGACATTCGAGGACGTGGCCGTCGTTTTCACGGATGAGGAGTGGTGCCGCCTGGTCCCTGGGCAGCGGGCCCTCTACAAGGCGGTGATGCTGGAGAACTATGAGAGCATCCTCTCGCTGGGTAAGCGGCGCGTCCCACAAGGAGCTACGACCTGTCCCATCCCAGTGTGAGGAACTGGTGCCTCCCTCACACACCTGCGTTCCGAGCCACTGACAGACAAGATAGAAGGGTGCAAGGATGTGGCCGGGTATACAGCAGCAGTGGGCTTAATGCTGAACCCGGTGCTAGGCAGACGTGCTCCCCCAGGCCTGAGCAGTGCTAGGCAGCCCCAGGCACCCCAGCTCAGCAGACAGAGGGAGGCGGGCGGCGAGCGGAATGTGCTGGGTGCAGGGCGCTGGCTGTCCAGAGGGAGTGACAGAAGACTTACCGAGGCCCAGGTCTTCTCCCGACTCACCTCTGTCCTCAGCGCCAGCCCGAGGTGGGCAGGGGCCATCTTGTTGACTGGTTATTTCTCCTCGTGGAAGACAGAGGAGGGAAAAGAAGCGTCCTCCTTCCAAAGGGGTGGGGTGCGGGTGAGAGCAGAGCTGCGAGTCTGTGCAGGTCGCCAGAGATGTGTTTATTTTGGAATATTGTCTTAAGGACAGTCTTAGGGATATGCCCACAGGAGGCACTTTGCAATTATAAAGACTCGCGCGAAAGAGTCGCGCGTCAAAGGGGAAATGAAGAGCTGTTGCTGACGTCAGGTGTTAGAAGTAAAGTTGGGGCCTGCGGGTAGTGAGACCCTCCCAAGGGGCTTCGAGAAGCAGAGGCTGAAACTGGCCGTGGTGATGCACACCAGTGTCCTACCTACTCAGGAGGCCGAGGTAGGAGGGTGGATTGAGCCTGGGAGTTCAAGGCCAACCTGAGCAACATAGTGAGACCCGCATCCAAAACAAGAAGAAGAGGAGGAGGAGGAGAAAGAGGAGGAGGAGGAGGAGAAAAATCACATTGCAGATTCTAAGAAGAAGAAGAGGAGGAGGAGGAGGGAAAAAAATCACATTGCAGATTCTGTATCACGCAGGTTAGATCATTACAGGATGCTGTGCCACAGGCTTTGGCAGGGTGAACTATTGGGGAACACAGTTCCTAAGGTCGGAGTCAGGAAGTCCTGGGAGGCGATGGGTGTGGCCGTTTTGTCAGCAGAGAATTAGCACCAACCAGATAACTGATCCTTGGGCCAGTTAAAAAAGTGCCTCTTGCACCAGGCGTGGTGGCACATGCTTGTAATCCCAGTACTTTGGGAGGCAGAGACCAGAGGATCCGGGTTCGCACCAGCCTCAGCACTCGCGC
>PVJS01051132.1:0-14078 GCA_004027185.1 Glis glis | reverse complement strand
TCTGTGATAGTTAATCTAAGTTGTCAACTTGACCTGATCATGACACACCCAAGATTATGTGATTTTGGGTGTGTAACAGCAGATTAAAGAGAAAGCCCTGCCCTGAATGTAGGCAGCAGAATTCTGATAGCTGCAGACTTAGATAAAAAGGGAGAAGCCGCGTAGAGTGTGCGCGTGTGCGCGACTCGTTCCGAGGAAAGCGCATCTGCTCTCGCCTGAGATCGTCAGCCGCCGGCTCCGCCTTTCTCCGAAGAGCTTGATTTTCTCGGCCTCCTGCTCTTGTAACTGAAACTCCACCATCGTTTCTCCGAAGAAGCTTTCTGATCTTCACGTCTTGGACTGGGACTGAATTAGTGGTTGCTCCAATCCTAAGACTCCAGCTCTTAGACCGTTCGACCAGCTACTGGTTCCTCTGACCCTCCACGTGCAGTCAGAACCTGGGACCACATTGCTGCAAACTGTAAGCCATCTGATAAATCCTTTTTTTTAAAATATACTCATTCTGTGTATTCTGTTAATCTAGAGAACCCTGTCCAATACACCCTCTTCTCTACTAGGTAAATCTACATAAAACCTTTTAAGACATAAAAGACCACTATGTATTTTTAGTGCTCAAGATATACACTCATAGCCAGGTTTGGTGGCGTGCACCTGTAATTTCAGTACTTGGGAGGCTGAGACCAGAGGATCTCAGGTTTGGGGCCAGCCTCAACAACTTAGCGAGACCCTGTTTCAAAATAAAAAATAAAAAGAGTTGGGTTGTAGCTTGGAGGTAGAATGCCCCTGGGTTCAATCTACAGCACCAAAACAAAAACAAAAAACCCACACTCATGCCAGAAAAGTCTTAAAAGATGCATGACAATGACACAGGGCAACTTTGAGACTGCAGCCTATCTAGGAGGAGAAAAGAACGGAGAAGGTGCAAAGTGGCTTTAGTTACAGCAACGTCTATTTCATTTCTTTTTTAAAAATCTGAAGAAAAAATGGGAACTTACTAATTCTCTCTTTGCTTCTTCAATTTTCACTTGAGCAAGAGATGGATTCTTTTAAAGAAAAATAAAACAAGGAAAATTATAGTACGTCAATTCACACTCAAAGGGGAAAACATGTCACAATCCCCCTTTTTTTTTTTTTGGCGGTACTGGGGATTGAACCCAGGGGCACTCTACCTCTGAGCTACACCCCCAGCCCTATTTTTATTCTTCATTTTGAAACAGGGTCTCACTAAGTTGCGGAGGGCCTCACTACACAGCTGAGGCTGGCCGCGAACCTGCGATCCTCCTGTCTCAGCCTCCCAAGTACTGGGATTACAAGCATGCGTCACCACGCCCTGCTTGGGGGGGTATTTTTAAATACTCCCGTCCAGCAGCCTCCCCCAAAAAGTATACTTGTGGCATTACATGTACTAAGACACATAACTCTATACGGGAAGGACTGCTAAAGAGAGAAGTTGAGACATAGGGAGTCAACCCTGACATATAAGCAAACCAGGTAGTCTCGGGGGCTATGAGGAAATGGGGATCCTCTGAGGAGATTAGGTTGCCTCTGATTGTATGGCTACAAAGAGACTGGTATGGTAACCCCTGCAGGCAATAGGAAGGGGAGGTAATACATAGTCCAGTGTCTTGTAAATCTCCAACGTTATTACAGGCTTGGTTCCCCATTTGCATAGAGCCTTATTTGTTACCTTGCTCTGATTGCATAGAGCCTTATTTATTACCAAGCTCTGATTTCCCATCGTAACAGAGAAGTTGTCTGTAGTGAGACTAAGATTTACTGGTGCTAATGTCAGGGTAGCACGATAGCTCCATGGAGAGTCCTAAGGAATTCCCCAGCCTGGGAAGGGGGAGACTCACCTCAGGGGCCCCGGGGTCCTTGGGTCTGTGATGAAAAGTATTTCCACACGCGCCAGTCAGAGAAAAGACAGGTTTAATTTAAGGAAAAGGGAGATACACGTTCAGGGAAACGCGGGCCACCTCAAGATGTGAGAGCAGCAGCCGAATTCTTACAGTCTCTTTTTATAGGCACTGGAGATGGGGAGGGGGCTGGTTAGAGGTACTCAGCAGGAAAATGCCTCCTTTCTTTGAAGTTTTTCTGCGGGCAAAAGATGTGAATTCCCTCGGGACGGGACAGGTCTTCCAGGAGCAGAGATGGGACAGGTCTTCCAGGAGCAGAGACGTAAAGTATGGAGACAGAGTCTGATGGCCAGGGGGTAGCCAGCTAAGTGTAAGGCTTTTTAACAACAGGTGTGATCTTTTGGAGTTCTGATGGAAGGTGAAGTTCTTTCTCTTCCAAAACTAATCACCTCAGGAATTTCGTATGTGAAGTTAGCCCATTGTGTTCTTAAAGATATGGGTCTTGCTTCTTTGGGCATGTCCCAGGCAAGCCTGAAAGGCAAGCTTAGGACTTTAGATTAGATTTTTTTTTTAACTGTATTCTCCTTCCCTTCCCAACTTGTCTCCTTTCTACCTAAAATTTTATTTCTTCTACTCTACCTCATCACTAAGATGGCCCTACCTATATAGTAAGGGGGTCTGGGGTCTAGGCACATCCAACAATCCTGGGTAACATTAGGCATGGACATATTGACAACCTGATAAACTGAGGCAAGGAGATCAAACAACATTTCTTCACTTGCTAGAGGCTAAGAGAGTAGGAGATGGGGTAGAATTGGGATCTGGTATAGGTTTCTTCGGAGGGGGCAACAGGCTTTTATTAGGTCCAATAGGTTGGGGGGGGGTTCTGTGGTGGCATACGCTGGACGGTAAACCCATGCCCAGGGTCATACCCAGTAATGTAGAGTCGGAGACCCCAGGTTTTTCCCAAATCCCAAATCTGGGTAACTGGCCTGATTCCATTGTTTTACAATGATCTTGACTGGGTTACAAGAAGGGGGGATCCAATTATTTATATTACAGGAGGGTGGAGTCTCCTGTTGGATATCTATGAATGGGTCATCATTATGCCAGGGGGCCACGGTCTCACATCCCCAGTTAGCACAGTGATACTGTCTACCGGTGGTTCCGTGATGACTTGGAGCTCCTGTGGAGGGACAAGCATAAAACTGAGTTGTCTGCAAGCCCTTTTGGTCAATGCTGTTACAGATCTGTTTAGTTCTCTGTGTAGGCCCACAGAAAATACAATATCCTCTTAAGATTTGACATAAATCTACCTTGAAAATAGGTTGAGCATCAGTGGTAAGAGAGACCTATACCTCCCCCGAGGCGTAATCACGCAGCTCCCATTTAGAGGTTTCAGGCTCATGGAGGTTGAGTCCTGCAGTGTATGAAAACAGAGTTAAGAATGTGAGGATCGAATGAGTCTTATCTTTAGTGGGTCTTCGGATCGCTGGACCTTCCATGTTTCATCAGCAGGTGGAGTAGCAGCAGGCTTGAGCTGGGAGTAGTGTAACCCGGCTACTTTTACTGCCATCTGCGTAGTCAGGATGATGCGAATGGGCAAGTCCAGCGAGCCCTAACGCCTGCGGTTGATGCGTCTTTACCCACACGCAGTCACCGGGATTTTAGGAATGTCTAGGCATGTGGTCTCCAGCAGGGCCAGGGTGGAAGCTCCAGACTGTCCGATGGATATCTCCTAGGGTCGTAGCCAGAGTTTTGAGAAATCGCATAAGATTATAATTATTAATTTCGGCCATTTGGTTGTCCTTAAGTTTAGGAACCAATGGAGAGGGCCCCCCACACATGATTTCAAATGGGGTGAATCCTCTAACATAAAGGGTACACCGTGCCCTTAGGAGGACATAAGGAAGGAGGTTGACCCACCCCTCGCCAGTCTCTAGGCTGAGTTTAGTTAAAGTTTCCTTTAATGTTCTATTCATCCTTTCAACCTGGCCTGAACTTTGGGGCCTATATGCACAATGCAATTTCCAATCAATTTTTAGGAGGGATGACACTTTTTGGGTTATTTTAGCTATGAAAGCTGGGCCATTGTCGGACCCCATTCCTAAGGGAAGGCCAAATCAGGGAACCACATCATTTAGTAATCTTTTTACTACTTCTTGTGCTGTTTCTCTTTTTGAGGGGAAAGCTTCTACCCAGCCCAAAAAGGTGTCTACAAAGACTAGTAGGTACTTGTATCCATATAGCCCCGGTTTTACCTCAGTAAGTCTATTTCCCATAACTCTCCAGGGTTGGTGCCTCTTGTCCATACTCTGGGCTGATGATTTTGGACTCTTCCAGCACTTACTTGTTGGCATGCTAGACATTGGGTGGTGATACTTTGGACTGAAGATTCAAGGTCGGCTATATGGTATTGAGCCTTTAGAAGTTCAGTTAATTTGGCCTTACCCAAATGGGAGCTGTCATGGAGAGTCTTGATTAGGGTTCTTCCCAGGCTTCTTGGTACCAACACCCATTGGTCCAGGAGGACATACCAGGCTGTTCCCTCATGTAGGATAGCTCCCAATCTTTCAGCTTCCCTAAGATCTTCTGACCCGTAGTTGGGATTAGGCGGAAGGAGGGGAGCCGGCACGGTGGCCATTATCCCCACTGGTTTTAGGGCAATCTCTCAGGCTGCTTTATCAGCCACACAATTTCCCACTGTTCGATTGAGTTTCCTTGTTGGTGAACTTGGCAACCTTCTTAGGGAGCCATATGGCCTCTAATAAATCTAGTAACTGGGGAATTTTTTTATAGTCCTTCCCCCCCCCCCCCGTCAAGAGTCCCCATTCTTGGTAGATATGCCCGTGAACATGAGCAGTGGCAAAGGCATAGCGGCTGTCTGTATAGGTGTTAACAACCTTGCCTTTGCTTAATTTTACAGCCTGAGTCAGTGCTACCAGTTCTGCTTTCTAGGCAGAAGCTCCTTGGCCTAGGGGCTCAGCCCATCAGGTTCCATTGGCATCTATCATGGCCGCTCCCATATACCTGGTTCCATTGAGCACAAAGCTGCTGCCATCACTGAAGAAGGTCTCGTCAGGTTCCTTCCATGGGACATCAGTGAGGTCCAGTTGGATTCCTTGTAGGGAGGTAGTAATTTCCAGACAGTCATGTAGAGGCTGTTCTGGGTCATCGTCAGGTAGGAAGGTTGCCAGGTTCACAGCTGTTGTTTTTAGGAACTCTGCTAGAGGAAGACTGAAGTAGGCCTCCTTGAGGTCGAGAATCATATATACCTGGTGTCCAGGAGGCAGAAGACTGAGGAGAGTATACGGATTTGGCACCGTTGGATGGATTGTCTCAGTCTGTTTATTGACCTTTCTCAGGTCCTGAACAGGTCTGTAGTCCGAAGTTCCTGGCTTTTGGACTGGTAGAAGAGGAGTGTTCCACGGGGATTGGCAAGGTACAAGGATCCCTGCTTCCTGAAGTCGTTGGATGTGGACTGCAATCCCCCTTTTTGCCTCTGAGCTCATCGGGTACTGTTTTACCCCTATGGGGGTGGCTTGGCTGCTCAGTTGTACAATGATTGGAGGCCAGTGGGCCGCCAGACCTGGTGGGTTTGACTCGGCCCACACTTGTGGATACCGCTCCTGAAAGGCTTGTAAATAAGGAGAGTCAACTGGGTTCTTTTGAGGACTTGGCAGCAACATGTACTCTTCAGAAAGGGGACAAGTGACCAGGAGGGCTATTGGGCGATCTGTGCTATGGTCGTAAGTTAAATGCCCAACCTTCTTCTTGGAAGGAGATGGTTGCTTTTAGTTTTGAGAATAAGTCTCTCCCCAGCAAGGGGTAGGGGCAATCCGGAACCACCAGAAAGGAATGGAAAATTGTCCCTTTTTCTAGATTTGCTATTCAACCCTCCGTCCAGGGGTAGGCTTCCGTTTTACCAGTGGCTCCCTGTGTGGTAGAACAGAAAAAGTACTAAATTGGAAGGCTGAGATTTAGTCCCCTCCCCGGTGTTACAGGAGTGTCCCCACAGTCTCACAGGGGCAAAAGGAAGCTCCAGAGGCCCATATGCAGGCCTTTCTTTAATCAGTGGCTGACACCCTAGGTAGTTAAAGAGGGAAAGAAACTTTATTACATCTAACAGGCACATATTGGGGCTCTCAGGCTTGAGCCAAGCTGTGCCACTTACCTCCAGTCCCTTTAATACTGAAGTTTTGTCTCGTCTCTCCTTTATCAAGCAAATGATTTGTTTACATTCTGGGAGGGACCCCTGCTGCCTGAGGTCTCCAAGCACCAGCAGGAGAGAGGCTTTCCCAGTATTCACAAGGCACCAGACTGGGGAGGGAGCAGGAAAAGCTTCCTTTTCCTTCTTGGACCACCCCATGACCCACCCCGGCTGTTCTTAAAACACGTATATCATGTATGAGTGACCTTCAATCACTGACTGTCATGTTCCAACCTCTGTAAGCCCACCTGCCTGTTTCCGTCCTTTGTTACAAATCTATAAAATAATGGCTCACATAGAACTCAGGGCCGGAGCCATATTTCTGGGAAGCGATTCTCAGCTCCGAGCCCACTGGCATAATAAACCTTCTTCTTCTTTCACCCCACTTGGCTTTGGGTCTGTTATTCCAGAGAGTTTCTACAATACCTATATACAAGCTTTCTTGGCCATGGTTGGGCCTACTGGGCTTTTGAGAACTGAAAAAGTGGCTCCAGTGTCTACCAGAAAGTCTATGTCTTTGTCCCCAACTTTTAAGGTTACCATGGGCTCTTGGGGGCTTAAAGAAATAGAGCCCCGGCCCCGTCATTGCTCTCCCAGGTAAAGGACTGCTCGGCCAGTTTTTCTTTTGGGGCATTCATTTTTCCAATGTCCTTTTTCCTTACAGTTGGTGCACTGATCTTTGTCAAGGGGTTGTCGAGCCCTGGGGCCGGAGGGTTGCCTAGTAGGATGCTCTCTGGCTTGCGACCCTTCCATTGCTGTCACCAATATTTTGGAGATCTTTTTAGTCTGTCTCTCATCTGGACTCTCCCTATTATTGTAGACCTTTTGGGCAATCTCTACTAGCTCAGAGGTGAGCTTCCCCTCAAACCCTTCCTGTCTCTGTAACTTCCTCCTAATATCGGGGGCCGACTGAGATATGAAAGCGAAATTTAGGGCACGCCTGTTTATGGGATCCTCTGGATTAATTGGAGTATATTCCCGATAAGCCTCCATGAGGCGCTCTAGGAAAGCTGAAGGGGTCTTGTTTGGCCCCTACATTACCTCGCTTACCTTGGAAAGGTTGGTAGGCTTTCTGGCTGCCGCCCTGAGGCCTGCCAGGAGAGTCCGGCGATAGGTTAGGAGAGCCTCCTTACCTGCAGTGGTGTTGGGGTCCCACTTGGGGTGCATGGAAGGGAAGATATGTTCTATATGGTCTAGATCCTCGGAAGCTGTCCATCCAGCCCCTTCACAGTCTTGGCTGCCGCCCTTTTTATTTGGTCTCTCTCTTCAGTGGTAAAGAGAGTCTGGAGGAGCTGCTGGCAGTTATCCCAAGTGGGCTGGTGGGTGTAAAACACAGTCTCGAGGAGGGAGTGAGACCTTGGGGTTTTTCAGAGAAAGAAGGATTTTGGGTCTTCCAGTTATAGAGGTCAGAGGTAGAAAAAGGGACATAGACCATAAATGGTGCTTCCTGGGTGCCAGCTGCTGGGGGTGCCTGCCGGAGAGGGAGAAGAGGGACTAAAGTATCGGGAGCCTCCTGTCTCTCATAGGTTAGGCCCTGGTGGGTAGGTGGTGGGCTGAAACTATTTTCTGCATTGGCATTTTCAGGAGCTATAGGGGGTAAAGGGTAAGGAGGAGGAGGAGGTGGCAATAGAGGGAGATTGTCTTCTTCAGTTTCTTGAAGAATTGGCTTCGTCGGTTTACTGGGGGCCTTTTGAGCTACTAGGACCTTAGTGGAAGGAGAAAGTAGAGGGAGGAGACTTCAAAAGGGTCTGCATGCATTGCTTTAGCCACCAAGGTTTTTCCTGCACTAGTTCCTCCCAGACAAGAATGTATATTATTTGGTCCGGGTGCCTGGGTTTTCCAAAGATTATTTCATGCACCCTAAAAATGATCTGGATGCTGAAGGTCCCCTCTGCTGGCCACCTGACATTAAAGGCGGGCCAGTCTAGCTCACACAGCCTCTGCAGAACATGAGGGTTCATGGTTTCACCATAATTGGCCGCCTTCTGTTGGAAAGACTTAAAATGGTTAAGGACACACTGGAGGGGAGTGGGACTAGAGGTAGTTTGTCCCATCATGTAGGAGAGGTTTTTAGATAGATGCAAAGTGAGAGATCTAATGGGCACACACACACAGGGGTCAGACTAAGATTAGACAAAAAGCTTTTTTGAACAGACAGATTCCAGATGGGCTGGGGACGTCTCCCCTAAACCCCGGCCTGGGGAATATGTGTCACGTCTGACTTCCACCAAGGCCTTTCTAGTTCCCTAGAGTACCCTGACTTAACCTGCCTCTGGAGGTTCTGTATCCAGTTGACTCTCGGGACTTTCAGCAGAGCATTGGGAAGATGGAGAACGTGGAAGGCCCATTCAGTTTGCAACTCCGGGGACAAGGAACGTCTCTCTCGATGGCCACCCCCTGGAGAGCCAATCCATTGGGTTCACCATCCTCCACCCTCCAAGGCAGAGCCGAGGGTCTTCTTGGGATCCCGGACGAGAACCCCAAATGTTGTAGGGGAGCCACCGAGAGAGACCACTCAAAGCTCGTGTCCAAATCAAAGAGTCATTTATTCACGGCCACGGGATGTCTCCCCTAAACAGGAGGAAGCTCCTTTCAGCAGGTGGAAAAAGGTTATTAGCCCAAATCACAGAATTGCATTAGCTGCAGGTGGGGTTGAGCAAACAATTACAGACATTAAATCTGTCAGTTACAAGGGTTATCTACCCCTGGAATCTGGGATAATTAGGAGGTCTGGTATTTGCCTAGAGGTCACATTGGTATTTACCTAGAGGTTACATTCCGGGAACTATAGGTTTTTTCTTTTCTTCTGGGAACTTTCCATTTGCTTAGTCATTTAACCTAAGATGGCATGGGTTTTACAAAATGGAGTCAGTCGAGCTATCTTAGTCCAGTTTCAGAAGTCTCATCTCTAGACCTGATTAGGGCTCCAGTTTTCCTCTACCAGCAACTGTTTCAACTGTTTTTTTTTTTTTTGGCGGTACTGGGGTTTGAACCCAGGGGCATTCTACCGCCAAACTATACCCCCAGCTCTATTTTTCATTCTTTATTTGGAAACAGGGTGTCACTAAGTTGTGGAGGGTCTCACTAAGTAGCTGAGGCTGGCCTCAAACCTGAGATCCTCCTGTCTCAGCCTCCCAAAGTACTGGGATTACAAGTGTGAGCCACCACGCTCAGCCAGCAACTGGTTTTATGACATTAGGAATTTTACTTGTTCTTTTGGAGTAAAATGGAGATGATTAAACACACACTTTCTATAGCTACCCTATAAAATTGGGGAGGGGCTTCTCCGTAGAATTTTCATAATATTGAGATTCTTGTAATAGACCCAGAACTTTTTTGTGATGCTGGGTATTATGTGATAGTGGAGACAATTAAGGTTGTCTTCACTTGTAACTATTCTAAGAGGCATCTTTCAGCTCTACCCACCAAATCCTGGCGTACATCTGAGGTGTTAATTTTTTTTTTTTTGCAGTACCGGGGATTGAGCCCAGGAGCATTCTACCTCCAGGCTATACCCCCAGCCCTATTTTTTATTCTTTATTTTGAAACAGAGTCTCACTAAGTTGTGGAGGGCCTCACTAAGTAGCTGAGGATGGCCACGAACCCGGATCCTCCAGTTTCAGCCTCCCAAGTACTGGGATTACAAGCGTGTGCCACCATGCCCAGCACCAAGGTGTTAATTTGGATGAGACTATAAATATCTGAGTTAAAAGGGTCATCTCCTGAAATGTGGCTTGCACATGCGTGGTCAGCAATCCCTTTTTCTAATATTCTACTTCCTTTTCAAGGTGAGCCATGAGTAAATATGGCAGCCCTTCTCCTTGGAATCAGATGAGTAGGAATAAACTAACAAGGAAAAACAAACAAACATATGACTTGTAAAAACAACAAGGGATGTTTGTAGGGATATTTTGTAAAATTTGTAGTCATATGGGTACAAAATGGTAGAAAGGGTATAAAGAATTGTTTTTCTATAACCACTGGCTATACCAGCTTATCTGAAATTTAGTTATTGATTGTAGATGTATTTGAAACAAAAAATAAGGGAACCATACATATTGACTAGGTTGTAAGAATCCTTTGAAAAGAAAGATTTAATCACTTTAAATATGCATATAACTTAGGAGAAAGATTTTTGGTGATAAGCCTGATCCACAATTTCATATTAAATTATATATCACAGAAAGTTGAGAGCCAGGTGTGGTGGCGCACCCTTGTAATCTCAGTACTTGAGAGGCTGAGACCAGAGGATCCGGGTTCGCGGCCAGCCTCAGCTACTTAGTGAGGCCCTCCACAACTTAGTGAGACCCTGTTTCAAAATAAAGAATAAAAACTAGGACTGGGGGTGTAGCTCGGAGGTAGAATGCCCCTAGGTTCAATCCCCAGTACCGCAAAAAAAAAAAAAGAAAGTTGAGTATGTAATATGAGTAGTAAAAAGCCTGCGAAAAGAAAGTCCCGCCCAGGAGAGGAAGTCCCACCCAGGAGAGGAGGCCCGCCAAAAATTAACAAAGAAAGTTTAACCCAGGAGAGGAAGGCCCGCCCAGGAGAGGAGGCCCGCAAACAGAAGAAAAAAAAAAAAACCTCATGAACGCAGTCTTTGATCTTCATTCCAAATAAGGAGAGGACCCCTGTAGTTGGCTAATGTGGCTTCTGAAACTGGTGGGCTTACTATAAAAAGGGGAAGGGGACCTGAAGAAAGGGCTACCATTCCGGTCTTTGTGGGGAGTGGTAGTCGCCGGCTGAATAAAGGCTTCTTGACCTTAACTGAGATAAGTGGTTGTGGATCTTTAGTTCTTTGCATGGTTTAACAGTATATGGTCCTTCTTTGAACTATCTGCTCTTCCTAGTAACACAGAACACTAAGGAAGGTTGCCAGAAACAGCGTAGAGGCTGAATTTCCCAGTTGCATCCAGAACATAATCAGGTTCTAGCTCCAGTACCTAATCTTGGTTGTCATTTAACCCATGAGCGTGGTTGTGTTTCTTTTTTCTTTGGTAATGGTGTAATAATGTGCCCGAAAAAGTAATTTTTTAGCCTCATTTTCTACCCTAAAAATTAAATTCCCTGTCTTTACTGCCCCAAGGACAAGACTAGTTCCCCAAGGACGGAAAGACCAGTTCCTGCCTTTATTGATAAACCAGTTCCTGCCTTTATTGCCCCTAAGGACAATACCCAATAAATCAGTTCCTGCCCTTACCTCCGCTCCGGACAGAGCCCTAAAAACCGACCCCCACCTCTGTGTCTAACCCCCTACCCTAAACTAATCACTTTACTTCTAAATAAGGGAACACTTTCTGTGGTTGGCTAATTCGAACCCAAACTGCAAAAATCTGTGTCTGTAACCCCAGCTTGTTCTATAAAAAGAGAGCTGTAAGCTACAAAGGGGCTGCCGTTCTAGCCTGTGCTGGTGGACGGTAGCCCCGCAGTATTAAAGTCTCACCTTAACTGAGTTGGTGGTCTTGGAATTTCTGTTTCTCGCGCCTTATACAACACCTGCCATGGAAAGTGGCTGCCCAGACAGCTTCCTGAAAACTATTCTGTGGTTCCAGCCACGGAAGGTCGTTGCACCACCTTCCTGAAAATTGTTCCGTGGCTCCAGCCATGGAAGGTTGCTGCACCAGGCAGCTTCCTGATCAATAGTCGTCTCACACGAAAACAACACGAAGTCTGATATAATAATTTGCAGAATAATTACATTTAATAATTGGGGGATCGGGGAGGAGATAGAGATGACAAATTCTCCCGTCCATCTGTAGCCAGCACCTTGCTTTTATAGTCACTTTAGGCAAAACATCATAAAGGTTAATCAAACCCAGAAATCAACAATTATCACTGGTTACAGTAAAGAAGGTCAGTGAGGCAGGCATGTGACAAATTTAGGGGAAGGAGAGATTAACCATTACTGGGTAGAGACAACATCAAAGACAGCACCTTGAAGATTATACCAGGTCCCTTGGAATTTCCGCTTGCGGATAAATCCACACAGCCAAATGCCTTGTATTCAAAAAGAACTGGTCCAAGATGATAATCTCAGTGTGCGTTCTAAGACGGCCCTCAACACTCATCAACCTAGCAAAACCCTGTTTCAAAATAAAGAATTTAAGTAGCCGGGCGTGGTGGCGCACGCTTGTAATCCCAGTACTTGGGAGGCGGAGACCAGAGGATCCGAGCTCGCGGCCAGCCTCAGCTACTTAGTGAGGCCCTCCACAACTTAGTGAGACCCGGTTTCAAAATAAAGGATAAAAAATAGGAGAATCATAGGTTCAAGGACAGCCTCAATAACGTAGCGTGACTCTCAGCAACCTAGTGAGACCCTGTTTCAAACTAAAAAATAAAATAGGGCTGGGGGTGTGGCTCAGAGGTAGAACTCCCCTGGGTTCAATCCCCAGTGCCCCCCCAAATAAATAAATAAACAAATAAATAAATAAACAAATACATGTGTGTATTAGTTTAATTTTCAGTGGAACTTATGTCCCATAGCAGCGCTGCCAAATTTAGCAAATAAAAATGGATAAAGCCCAGTTAAAGTTAAATTCTAAACAGTGAATACTTTTCTAGTATCAGTGTGTCCTATATTTATTTTATTTATATATTTATTTATTTAAATTTATATAAATTATATATTTATTTATTTATTTATTTAATATTTACTATATTTATTTTATTTATTTACTATATTGAAAATAGTTCTTATATATATAATGTGAGTTTGTGTGTGAGTGTGTGTGTGTGTGTGTGTGTGTGTGTGTGTGTGTTTGGTACTGGGTATTGAACCCAGGGGCCTTCTACCTCTGAACTACACCCACAGCCCTATTTATTTATTTATTTCAAAACAGAGACTCACTAAGTTAGCATATTCTGGCCTGGAACCTGCGCTCCATCTGTCTCAGCCTATCCAATACGGGATTACAGACATGTGCCCCGATGCCTGGCATTAGTAATTTTAATGTAAATATGTGTACAATATAACTATGTGCCAGAATAGGGCTGCCAAATTTAGCAAGTAAAAATATAGGACAATGCCTAGTTAAATTTGAGCTTCAGACAAATAATTAACTTTTTACCATAAATATGTCCCAGTAGTATATTTGAGATATGCTTATGCTAAATAACTAATACTAAATATCATATTAAGTATTAATAATATATCTTATAATTATATCTCAACATATATTTGGAACATACTTATATTGAATTTAATACCAAATCATCTTTTAGATACGTAAAGTATAAGTATATTCCAATAGTATACTTGGGGCATATACTAAAAATTTGTGTCTGTGTGTGTGTGTGTGTGTGTGTGTGTGTGTGACTGGAGATTAAACCCAGGGGCATTCTACCTCTGAGCTTCACTCTCAGCACTATTTTATTTTTTATTTTGAAACAGGGTCTTGTTGAGTTGCCGAGGCTATCCTCGAACATGAAATCCTCCTGTCTCAGCCTCCCTAGTACTGGAATTATAGGTATGTGCCACCATGCTCAGCTAAAATTCTTTATTTTTAAAATATAATTTAGACGAGGACTTAGAAAATGATTCAGGGAAACTCCATGACTCTGGGACTGAACTCCGGATTGTGGGAGCTGCCCAGTATAGAGATGAGGAAGCAGGAGGGTGTGAATTAGGGAAGGAGATAAGGGCACTGCCTATAGGGGCTGGGACTGAACACCATGCATCCACTGGGCAGTTGTTAGTGATTGCCCATGTATACCAGGCGTTGTGGGCACTGAGGGAGCACATCAGTGAGTGGACTGACCCAGCTTTGGCCTTTCAGAGACACAGTTCAGCAGGCACCCATGAGTGAACAGAGAAGATATTTGCAGGGAGTGTAACACCTACTTTCTACTTCCATGGGCATGGAAGTAGAAGGTCCCAGAAGGGCAAGGAGGGGCTTCCTTTGTGGGGTAGTCAGGACAGTGCCCTGTCTCACCTCTTGCTGCTCCCTGGAGGGTGGCATTCAAGCGTTCACTGTGCGCCAGAGCCGCAGGTGGGAAAACAACGCGAGGGTGAGTGG
>PVJS01051131.1:0-14080 GCA_004027185.1 Glis glis | reverse complement strand
TTTATTTATTTATTTATTTATTTATTTATTTATTTATTTATTTTGTGGTACTGGGGATTGAACCAGAGGCATTCTACCTCTGAGCTACATCCCCGCCCCTATTTTTTATTCTTTATTTTGAAACAGGGTCTCACTAAGTTGCAGAGGGCCTCACTAAGTAACTGAAGCTGGCAGTGAACTTGTGATTCTCCTGTCTCAGCCTCCCAAGTACTGGGATTACAAGCGTGCGCTACCACACCTGGCTCCTATTTTATTTTTTATTTTGAAACAGGATCTTACTAAGTTGCTGAGGGCCTGGCTAAATTGCCAAGGCTGGCCTCGAGCCTGCGATCCTCCAGTCTCAGCCTCCCAAGCACTGGGATTATAGGTGTGCGCCACCGTGCCTGGCCGATGTTGTCTTTCTCTGAGCATGGAGGTAAGGTATGGGGTCCCTTGACACTTGGGGTAACCAACCCCGGGCACACGTCTCTGAAGAATAAATAGGGTCTCTGAAGAATAAATAGGACCGGAATGCTCCACACACAACTGGAGTAGCCAGGTATTAGAAAACAAAGAAACTGGCCGGGCATGGTGGAAGGATGAGGAAGGATTAAGGAGGCGCGGGAAAGCAGGGGCACGGGGCTTCTCTTGGGAGTCGCCCCTTGATCCTCCCTCCGCTTTTCCTAACAGGCAGCCTAACTTCGCCAAGAGAGCTCAGGTCTTCCATGTTCTTAGCAGAAGTCACCAGCTGGCTTTTGGCTAGGGCTTGCAAATTACATAAACCTCTTTTCTTTTTGGCAAAGAATCTTAGGAAGTTCATTTTCCAGGCGCAGAGGGGGCGGTATTTGGTCTTCGGGTTGCATGTCGGACTTTCCCAGGGAGGGGAGAGGATGAATTCTTTCTCAGGGTGAGCTGTGTCTCTGCTGGGTCATTGAGGGCAAGCGAAACTGACTCAGGCTAAACCGGATGGCGATGGCTGCCACAGGGAAGGGGAAGCCTGGGACTGAGCTTAGACAGGGACCAGTTGCTGAGACTGGCCTCCAACTTTCGATCCTCCTGTCTCAGTCTCCCAAGTACTGAGATTACAGGTGTGTGCCACTGTACCTGGCTATCAGACACTATTTATTTTTTTGGTTCTGGGGATTGAACGCAGGGGCATTCTGCCTCTGAGCTACACCCCCAGCCCATTTTTTTTTTTGAAAGAGGGTCTCACTAAGTTGCTGAGGGTCTCACTAAATTGCTTAGTCTGGCCTCGAACTTGTGATCCTCCTGTCTCAGCCTCCCAAAGTGCTGGGCGCTGGGTGTGGTGGCGCACGCTTGTAATCCCAGTACTTTGGGAGGCGGAGACCGGAGGATCCGGGTTCGTGGCCAGCCTCAGCTCTCTCGCTCTCTCTCTCCCTGTCTCTCTCTCTCTCTACTTAGTGAGGCCCTCTGCAACTTCGTGACACCTGGTTTCAAAATAAAGTATAAAAAATAGGGCCGGGGGTGTAGCGCGGAGGTAGAACGCCCCTGGGTTCAATACCCGGTACCGCAAAAAAAAAAAAAAAAACACAAAAAAACAAAAAACAAAACCAAAGTGCTGGGATTACAGGTGTGCATCATCACACCCAGCTTTTTTTTGTACTGGGGATTGAACCCAGTGGCATTCGACCTCTGAGATACACCCCTGATCCTTTTTTATTTTGTCGCACGGCCAAACGCACACCTTGTACTGGCAGGAGGTACTGTCACTGTGGTACTTCCAAGTACGAAGACATTTCTCTGACGGGAATCAGCAACTGGGGATTTGCCTGCCGGAAGGTGGTGGCTGGCGACAGCTGTGCTTCCCATCTGCTCAGGCTGAGAGCCGTGCGGCTCGTGTCACAGACGTCCAGGCTGCCATCTCGCCCTCTCCTGCCGCTCACAGGGCAGGATTGGGAGTGCAGGACGCTGAAAGGAGAGGGGGCTACACCCTCAGCCCTATTTTATTTTTTATTTTGAAAGAGGGTCTCACTAAGTTGCGGAGGGCCTCACAAAGTTGCTGAGGCTGGCCGCGAACCCAGATCCTCCTGTGTCAGCCTCCCAAGTATTAGAATAACAAGCATGTGCCACCACGCCCGGTTCTATTTTCTTTTTTATTTTGAAACAAGGCCTCTCTAAGTTGCTGAGGCTGTCTTTGAACCTGCGATCCTCCCGTCTCAGCCTCCCAAGTACTGGGATGACAGGTGTGCGCCACCACAGTTACTTTCTTTCTCTAGCACATTGGAATGTTTCTGGGGTGAGGATTTTATTACCAAGACTCATCCAGAACCTGCCTTACATGCTGCCCCCTTCTGGAAGAAAATTTTTATTGCAGCCATATGAAAAATTCTATGCTAAGCCTCGAAGCTTCAAATCAATGGATATTGTTATGGGTCAACTTTTTGTTACAACAACTGGGTGCCAATTGAAAAATTCACTTTATTTCCTAAGAAAGCTAATAAGCCGCGTATCTAGGGCTTCTTGTGTGCTAGCACTTAACATATATTCTCTTTTATTCTCTCTACAATCCTGTGAGCTAGAGATTGTTGTTATTCCTATTTTGTGGATTAGGAAGGTGAGACTCAGAAAGACTAAGTTGCTGTCCACTTCAAGAATTCCACTTTAGCCGGGCGTGGTGGCGCACGCTTGTAATCCCAGGACTTGGGAGGCTGAGACTGGAGGATCTGGGTTCGCGGCCAGCTTCAGCTACTTAGTGAGGCCCTCTGCAACTTCATGAGACCCAGTTTCAAAATAAAGTATAAAAAACAGGGTCAGGTGTAGCTCGGAGGTAGAACGCCCCTGGGTTCAATCCCTGGTACCGCGAAAAAAAAAAAAGAATTCCACTTTAGTGGCCAGACTCAGGGGTACACACCTTTCAAAATAAAAATTAAAAAATAGGGCTGGGGTGTAGCTCAAAGGTAGAATGCCCCTGGAATCCATCCTCAGTACCATAAATAAATAAATAAATAAATAAATAAATAAATATAATGAAATGGGCTGGGGTGTAGCTTGGAGGTAGAATGGCCCTGGTTTCAATTCCCAGTACCACAGAAAAAAAAAGAGAAAAAAAAAAAAGACCATTAGTGAGACAATGAACAAAGTCTGAATAAGGTCTGGAGATAAGTTAATAGTAGTGTGTCGGCCGGGCGTGGTGGCGCACGCTTGTAATCCCAGTACTTGGGAGGCTGAGACCAGAGGATCGCAGGTTCGCGGCCAGCCTTGGCTACTTAGTGAGACCCTCTGCAACTTAGTGAGACCCTGTTTCCAAATAAAGAATAAAAAAAATAGGGCTGGGAGTGTAGCTCGGAGGTAGAATGCCTCTGGGTTCAATCCCCAGTACCACACAAAAAAAATAGTAGTCTGTCAGTGTTCGAAGTCAGGTTTCACTAATTCCGCTGAGGTTCCATAGAATGTTAACATTTTGGAAAGCCATATGATTGAAGGTTATACAAGAATCTTTTGTACCATTTTTGCCTTTTTTTTTTTGCAGTACCGGGGATTGAACCCAGGGGTGTTCTACCTTCGCACTACACCCCCGGCCCTATTTTTTTATACTTTATTTTGAAACCGGGTCTCACGAAGTTGCGGAGGACCTCACTAGGTAGAGAGAGAGAGAGGGAGAGAGAGGGAAAGAGAGAGAGAAAGAGAGAGAGACAGGGAGAGAGAGAGAGAGAGAGAGAGAGCTGAGGCTGGCCACGAACCCGGATCCTCCGGTCTCCACCTCCCAAAGTACTGGGATTACAAGCGTGCGCCACCACACCCGGCCCCATTTTTGCCATTTTGTGTGTGTGTGTGTGTGTGTAGTGCTCAGGATTTGAACCCAAGGCCTTGCATATGCTAGGCAAGTGCTCTATGACTGAGCCACATAATTTTGCAATGTCTTTTTTTGTTTGTTTTTTGATTACTGGGGATTGAACCCAGGGGCATTCTATCTCCAAGCAACACCCCCAGCCCTATTTTTTTTTTTTAATTTTTAGTTTGAAACAGGGTCTTGCTAGGTTGATGAGAGTCTCACTACTTGCTGAGGCTGTCCTCAAACCTGCGGTCCTCCTGTCTCAGCCTCCCAAGTACTGGAATTGCAGGTGTATGCCACCACACCTGGCTCCTTTTTGTTTTTTGTTTGGAAACAGGATCTTCTTAATTGTTGAAGCTGGCCTCAAACCTGCGAGCCTCCTGCCTTAGCCTCCCAAGTACTGGAATCACAGGTATGCGCCGTGGCACCCAGCTAGCAACTCTTTTATTTTTAAAATTTTGTTATTTTTGTGTGCGTGTGGTACTGGGGATTGAACCCAGGGGCATTCTACCTCAACCTACATCCTCATCCCTATTTTATTTTTTATTTTGAAACAGGGTCTTGCTAGGTTGATGAGAGTCTCACTACTTGTTGAGGCTGTCCTTGAACCTGGGATCCTCTTATCTCAGCCTCCCAAGTACTGGGATTACAAACATGCGCCACCATACACGGCTGCAACTCTATTATTAGACATTTGTCCCACCATGTAGCCCTATTTGGGACACTTGGAGGTTCTGATTCATGGGGGTTCCTCACATTCTCCCTTCTGGGCTGAGCAGCCTGACTCCTGGGGTGCTAGAGACCCCGGCTGCTGCTGTGCTGGGCCCAGCACTGTGCCCAGGGGGGATAAAACACCCCTCTGGACAAGGGTAGAATGGAATATAAATAAAAACAAACCCGGCTGGGCGTGGTGGCACAGGCCTGTAATCCCAGTACTTGGGAGATTGAGACAGGAAGATCACAGGTTCGAAGCCAGCCTCAGCAACTTAGTGAGGCTGTCAGCAACTTAGTGAGACCCTGTTTCCAAATACTAAAAACAAACCTGGCTGGGTGTGGTGGCGCAGGCCTGTAATCCCAGTACTTGGGAGGCTGAGACAGGAGGATTGCACAGGTTCAAGGCCAGCTTCAGCAACTTAGTGAGACACTGTTTCAAAAGAAAAAATAGCAAGGGCTGGGGTGTAGCTTGGCAGTAGAATGCTACTGGGTTCCATCCACAGCACCCCAAAAAATAAAATTAAATTAAAAAAGTGCCGGGCGTGGTGGCACACGCTTGTAATCCCAGTACTTTGGGAGGCGAAGACCCAAGGATCCGGGTTTGCAGCCAGCCTCAGCTCTCTCGCACTCTCTCTCTCTCTCTACCTAGTGAGGCCCTCTGCAACTTCGTGACACCTGGTTTCAAAATAAAGCATAAAAAAATAGGGCCGGGGGTGTAGCGCGGAGGTAGAATGCCCCTGGGTTCTATCCCCGGTACCGCAAAAAAAAAAAATTTTTTTTTTTTTTTTTGTCTATTACAGAAGCAAAGAACTGGCCAGAAGTCCTGACCTTGCTGTGTGACTTTTGAGCAAGGCGCTGCCCTCTCTGGGCTCAGGTGAACTCGGCTGCGAGTGAGGGGTGGGAGCTGAAGGTTTGTTTCTGGGGTCTCTGCTCCAGTCACCTTCGTTCTGTGGCCCCAGCGCTGGCGAGCTGGTGAGGAGGGCAGGGAGGAGGAAGCCTGGTTTCTGGAGGGCCCGAAGGTGTTTGCTCTTTATGGCCGGGTTAGGGAGGGAGTGTCCCGTTGTCCCCACACAATCAGGGCTGACTCAGACGCGAACGTGCCAAGTGTTAAGAGCTGGCTTCTGAGAAGGGAAGTCCGGAGGGTTCAGCTGTTGATAAGGGGCTGGCATTGTTCTAGGTCTCTGGGGCCCAGGCCACACCCTAGAGGGGCAGCCAGGTCCCCAGCTGGGACAGTCGGCCTGGCAGAGGGAGGAGCCGCCCTGGGAGGCCGTGGGTGGCCAGGGTGGTGCAGGGGGGAGAGGTGCGCTCACTAGCTGGTGGGGGAGAACCCCGATGCCTCCGGGCCATCCTGGTGCCCCCCAAGGTGGAGGCAAGAGCTAGGGAGGGGGGTCTCTCCAGTTTAGACTCTTCGGTCTTGAAAAACAAAGCCACAGGAACACGAGGAAGCCACAGTTTACTGTTTTCAGAAGTGTTCCACTTACATGTCCTGAAACAATTCCAGGCAGGGGACATGCTGAAGAGCCGCGCTGGGAACCCGAGTCCCAGGACCCCGGGCTCCTGGGAAGTGGAGGGGACGAGGCGGGGCTGGGAAGCAGCCACCCTCTTCTAGCTCCCCGGGGACAAGGGTGCCAGGCTTCTCTGAAGTCAAAAAGAAGGTGGCTGGGTACGATGGCACACACCTGTGATCTCAGTACCTGGGAGGCTGAGACAGGAGGATCATAGGTTTGAGGCCAGCCTCTGCAACTTAGTGAGACCCTGCTTCAAAATGAAAAATAAGACGGGCATGGTAGCGCATGCCTGTAATCCCAGTACCTAGGAGGCTGAGACAGGAGGATCGCAGGTTCGAAGCTAGCCTCAGCAACTTAGCGAGACCCTGTTTCAAACTAAAGAATAAAAAATGGTCTGGGGGGTGTAGCTAGGAGGTAGAATGCCCCTGGGTTCCATCCACTGTCCTGAAAAAATTAATTAATTAATTAATTAATTAAATAAAAGGAGTAGGGGTGTAGCTCAAGGGTTTGCTCATCAGTACTCAAAAAAAAAAAAGAGAGTTAAAATGGTCAGTTTCATGTAATGTGATTTTTTTTGAAGTAGGGGAGCCCAGGGGCCTTTTACCTCTGAGCTATACCCCCCCAGCCCTATTTTATTTTATTTTATTTTTGCGGTACTGGAGATTGAACCCAGGGGCTTTCTACCTCCGAGCTACACCCCCAGCCCTATTTTTATACTTTATTTTGAAACTGGGTCTCACAAAGTTGTGGAGGGCCTCACTAAGTAGCTGAGGCTGGCCACGAACCCGGATCCTCCGGTCTCTGCCTCCCAAGTACTGGGATTACAAGCGTGCGCCACCACGCCCGGCTTTTATTTTTTATTTTGAAACTTAGGGACACCCTGTTTCCAAAAAATAAATAAAATAGGTCTGGGGGTATAGCCTGGAGGTAGAAGGCCCCTGGGTTCCATTCCCAGTACCACACACACACACATAAAATAAATAAAAAGAGCCATGAAACCCCAAGGCGTCTCTCTCAGATGGCCTGAATTCTCTCTTTTTTTTTTTTTTTTTTGTGGTACTGGGAGTGGAGCCCAGGGGCCTTCTACCTCCAGGCTACACCCCCGGACCTCCTTTATTTTTTATTTGGAAACGGGGTCTCACTGAATTGCTGAGGGCCTTGCTAAGTAGCTGAGGCTAGCCGTGAACCTGCAATCCTCCTTTCTCAGCCTCCCAAGTACTGGGATTGCAGGCGCGCGCCACCACGCCCGTCTCTGCGTCCTCCCTTGAACGTGTATCCCTTGCGTTCCTAAATATGTCCCTATGTCTTGACTGGCTCCGGCTGACATTCTTCAATGTCATGTAAGCCAAGGACCCCGCTGGTCCTGAGATGAGTTCTCCTTTCTCCTCTACTGAGAACCCCTCCAGACCCTTCATGAAGTCATCCCTTCTCCTGGGACAGTTGGTGACAAGTGACAGAAACATGTTCATGCTGGCTTAGCTATAGAGGGATTCAGGGCAAGGATGCGCAGAACGTGAGGGCAGGATTTTGGACCCAGCCCCAGAAGGACAAGAGGGACATCCTTTAGAAGCACAGCGGGGCTGGCTTCTATTCCTGGGGTGTCTGCAGACCTGGCCTCAGTGGGGTCATTTCTGCTCAGAGCTCAAGATATCTTTCCTGCCGGGCGTGGTGGTGCATGCATGTAACCCTAGTACTTGGGAGGCTGAGACAGGAGGATTGCAGGTTCGAGGCCAGCCTCAGCAACTTAGTGAGACCCTCAGCAACTTAGTGAGACCCTGTTTCAAAACAAAACATTTAAAAAGGGCTGGGGGTGTAGATCTGAAGTTGAATGCCCCTGGGTTCAATCCCCTCTTCCCACCCTGTTTCTTCCCAGGGAGCTCTGAGTTCTTGGCACGGCTCCACCCGTCCTGGAGGAGGCTGGCTTTTCTCACACCCACACATGCACATTCACAAGCAAAGAAAGAACACGAAGCAGGTATTGTTCAAACTTGTAGCAGGTTATATTCTAGGAAAAGTGGTGTACGTGAAAAAGATAAAAACTGGATCCATTTTCCCACAGAAGCAATTCCATGATGGGAAACCCCCAGCAAGGGAGAGAATTCTCCAGAAAGCTGCCTGGCCAGAAACTTTTGGGGGGGGCAGGATACTGGGGATTGAACCCAGGGACATTCTACCTCTGACCTATACCCCCAGCCCTTTTTATTTTTTACTTTACTTTTATTTTATTTTATGATTGAACCCAGGGGCATTCTACCTCCAAATTACATCCCCAGCTCTATTTTATTTTTATTTTTATTTTTGTGGTACTGGGGATTTGAACCCAGAGGCATTCTACCTTCAAGCTATACCCCCAACCTGATTTTTTTTATTTCTTATTTGGAAACAGGGTCTCACTAGGTTGATGAGAGTCTTACTACTTGCTGAGGCTGTCCTTGAACCTGAGATCCTCCTGTCTCAGCCTCCTAAGTACTGGGATTACAGGTGTGTGCCACCACACTTGGCTATTTTTTGTTTTGAAATAGGGTCTCGCTAGGTTGCTGAGGGTCTGGCTAAATTGCTGAGGCTGCCCTTGAACCTGCAATCCTCCTGTCTCAGCCTCCCAGGTATGGGAATTGCAGGCATGTGCCACAGCACCTGGCTAGAATATTTTTGACAGAGAGCATGTATTGACACAGACATTATGATCTCAGTGTTTAAAATAACTAGATATAGATATATTTATTTATTTATTTGTGGTATTGGGGATTGAACCCAGGGGCGTTCTACCTCTGGGCTATACCCCCAGCCTTATTTTTTATTCTTTATTTTGAAACAGGGTCTCACTAAGTTGCAGAGGGCCTCACTAAGTAGCTGAGGCTGGCGGCGAACCCGGATCCTCCTGTCTCAGCCCCATGTGTGGTTTTCTTGGGGCTCTGGGATGGCTGAGGTGGGGTCTCTACCCACCATCCTCTTCCCAGAGTCTGGAGGCCACTCGACAGTTTCTACTGAATGAGCAAGTGTACGCTAGGCGGGCTTGATGTTCTATATCCTTCCTGTATATTCTAGAACTTCCACAACAAACATGCACTTTTATACTCACACGCCATCTGAAGCCTTTTCACGGTAGCATCAGGAGAGGAGGAGCGATGGTGTAAAAAAGCGTGTCGTGCCCTGAGCGGACTCCGTGGTACTAAGCCAGGTGGTGGTGGCAGCAAACCAATTTCTTCTTCTTTTTTTTTTTTGTGGTACTGGGGATTGAACCCAGGGGCATTCTACTTCCAAGATACACTCCAAGTCCCTTTTGTTTTGAAACAGGGTCTCAGTAAATTGCTGAGGGTCAAGCCGGGCGTGGTGGCGCATGCTTATAATCCCAGTACTTGGGAGGCTGAGACAGGAGGATCCGGGTTCGCGGCCAGCCTCAGCTACTTAGGCCTCCGCAACTTCGTGAGACCCGGTTTCAAAATAAAGGATAAAAAAATAGGGCCGGGAGTGTAGTGTGGAGGTAGAATGCCCCTGGGTTAAAAAAAAAAAAAGTTGCTGAGGGTCTCATTAGGTTGCTGAGGCTGGCCAAGAACCTGCGATCCTCCTATCTCAGCCTCTTGGGAGACATGTGTCATGACACCCAGCGTGATTCTCATCTTAGAGATGAGAAGACAGGCTGGGGAGGTGCAGGTCACTGATAATGATAGTGAGGTGTCCTGAACACCCCCGCCAGCTCTCCCTGTGTTCAGGACCATGGTCCAGTGAGATGTGAGGCCTCAGCCACAAGGGGGCAGCAGAGGCCTGCGTGGGCCCCGCTGCGCTGTCCCTGGCTGACTGCAGGCCCTGGAGGTTGTCCTAACGCCAGTGGCCAAGAATAGCAAGGTGCTGTCATTCACGTGGGCCCTGGCCTTCCCAGGGTTTCGAAAGCCCCTCACGTCATCCCTGTCATTTCATAATCCTGCTCCCAGGATACTTTTTCCATCTTCCTCTAACCGGTCCAGTTTGGGCAGGTGGAAAGGGCTCAGGGTGCACACGCTCCCTGCCGGGTGTGTTGGATGCAGTAGGTTCGGGACACAGAGATTTAAAACACTCACCAGAGCCGGGCACGGTGCTGCACACCTGTAATCCCAGTACTTGGGAGGCTGAGACAGGAGGATCACAGGTTTGATGCCAGCCTTAGCAACTTAGGAGACTGTTTCCAAATAAAAAATAAAATAGGCCGGGTGTGTTGGTGCATGCTTGTAATTGGTGTCCCAGTACTTGGGAGGCTGACAGGAAGATTGTAGATTCGTGGCCAGTCTCCGCTACTTAGTGAGGCCCACAACAACTTAGTGAGACCCTGTTTCAAAATATAGAATAAAAAATAGGGCTGGGGGTATAGCTCGGAGGTAGAATGGCTCTGGGTTCAATCCTTAGTACTGCAAAAAATAAAATAAAATAACAAAATTAGCTGGGCGTGGTGGCACATACTGGTCATCCCAGTACTTGGGAGGCTGAGATAGGAGGATCGGAGGTTCACGGCCAGCCTCAGCTACTTAGTGAGGCCCTGCACAACTTAGTGAGACCCTATTTTTAAAAAAGGAATAAATAAAAAACAGGGCTGGGGGTGTAGCTTGGAGGTAGAACACCCCTAGGTTCAGTCCCCAGTACCACACAATAAAAATAAAAATAAATGTATTCACTCAATAACCACTTGCTTGAGCCCCAACTCTGCTCAGTTTGAACAAATGAATCCCAGGGATGGTGTGTGTCCCCATGTCCATCTGTGACCCCCATGCCTGTGTCCACCGAGAGCGGGTCCTGCCCGAGCTCTGCCCGGCCACCTCGCTTGCCCTGAAGGCCCCTGGCTGGTGGGACTGAGGGGCAGGCGGTGAGACCCTCTGCGAGCACAGAAGTGGGGGTCGGTGCTAGTAGAAAGCTGTGGATTCTTTTTCTCACTAAGTAGCTGAGGCTGGTCGCGAACCTGTGATCCTCCGGTCTCCACCTCCCATGTACTGGGATTACAAGCGTGCGCCACCATGCCCGGCCCCCCAGCCTATTTTCTTATTGTTTCTTTTGAAACAGGGTCTCACTGAGTTGCACAGGCCTCACTAAGTAGCTGAGGCTGGCCGCGAACCCAGATCCTCCAGTCTCAGCCTCCCAAGTACTGGGATTACAAGTGTGTGCCACCACGCCCGGCTTAAAACAAGCAATTTTAAAAAGGGCTGGGGTATAGCTTGGATGTAGAATGTCCATGGGTTCAATCCCTAGTCACACACACACACACACACACACACACACACACACACGAGAAAGAGAGAGCGGCCTCCGTTCATCTCCTTCCTTTCCTCTGGCTTCTCCTGATCCTCTCCAGCCTCGGCCCAGCCTGGTCTCCACGGCCTCCCCTTGCCCTCTGGCTCAGACCCTCTGCACATCAGCCTTTCCACTTCCTCCCTGTTTCTTTTCTTTGAAAAGAAGCTGCCTTTGTAGTTGGAGGCTGGGACAGGAGGATTGCAGGTTTGAGGCCAGTGTGTGCTAACTTAGCGCAACCCTGTTTCAAAGCAAAAAGGGCCGGGGGTGTGGTTCAAGTAGAAGGTCTCTGGGTTCAATCCCCAGTACCACCACCAAAAAGAGAAAGAAAGAAAAGAAAAAGAAAATATAAAAGAAAGCAAAGAAGCTGCCTTGGAATTTGTTTTTCCTAAGCCTGCCCTACGTGTGGCCTCTAGAAGGACACTCGATCCGCCCCGTGGCTGGCGAGGGGCGCGGCCTGGGATCCGCTGCAGGGGTGGTGTTGACTCCAGATGGAAAGTGTTTCGAGAATTCTGACATGACCTCACACAGCAGGACGCCGCACAGGCTGTAAGCGATCTGGGAGCGGCCTGTGGAGCCATCTCCAGCCAGGCTTCCCATCAAGGACCGGCTCAGATCTGGGAGCTAAACTTGCTGGGGGGTGGGGTGTTTGTCTAGAACCAAGGGTGGCCCGGCGAGAGGCCTTCTGGGTGTCCAGACCCCCTCTGAGAGCAAGCGGGGGCACACGGGTGCCCTCCACCTGTTCCCGGTGACTTGAGTCCTGCTCTGGTCACGGGGTGGGATCGAGGCCCACTGTGGCGGTTCTGGGCTCTCCTACCCACCCCGTGGCCTCGTCATCTCACAGCTACTCCGCTCCCAAAGGGCCTCTGAGCCCAGCCTCTCAGCCCTGCTAAGCCCCACTGAGCCAGGTGAAGAGCCGGGGCCGCCCCAGCCACAGGCCGGAGGATGAAAGGGGAGCCCCACCACAGCTGACATCGGCACCCTGGCCCTGGCCCAGGGCTTGTCTTCAAGGCACCATCTGTCGCCTGTGGGGCCGACTGGGGACAGAAGCTGGCACAGGGCAGGGCTGGGGGCAGGGGGAGTCCCAGGGGCCCCCCTCCAGAGAGAGAACCTTGTTTCCCACAACCTTCATCTACTGGGGACAAATCTGGAGCTGGGGATTAGGATAAAAGTTAGAAGTGGCCAGTCCCCAGGTCAGGCTGGCTTCAGCCACGATGACATCTAAGAGCATCCTCTTCTGGGGAAGCCAGAGGGCACAGCCAGATGGTCTCCAGCCCGGGCAAGCGTCCAGTTCCAGGCGTCACTGCAGTCACCGCAGAATCATGAGACGGGAGTCGGGCACTGGGCATCAGGCTGCCTGGGGTTGGTGCCCTGGCTGACTCTCTGCCCCTCCCTGGGAGCAGGTCATCCTTAGAGACAGGGCTGCGCATGGCGGGGTTCTCCATTGGGTGGGAACAGGTCTTCGGGAAGGAGATCTCTGGGACAGGGCCATGTTCTCAGGGCCTGGGGAACAGCAAGGCCACATATACCATTGGCTGTCTGCTCTCACGGCCTGCCACTTTAGAGAGAGCCAGTGGGTTGGAGAGAAGAGAGAAAGGGAAGGTGAGGGGATTTGAGAATTGGGAGGAAAAGGGCATAAGAGGAAGGAGGAGAGAGAGAGAGGAAAGAGGACAACATGAGAGGGAAGAGAAGGAAAATGAGAGGGAGGAGGGGCGAGAGCAGTGGCTGAGCTACAGTTAACACAGACCCCAAAATAACAGTGAATCAAGCAGGATGGTAGCTTCCTTGCCTAAATGCCATAAGAGGAAGTCCAGGGCTAGTGTGGGACCCACATGGGAGTTGACACACTACTTCCCCTGCCATGTCTCTGGACAGAATGTTCCCACCATAGTTATGTCCAGCTGCAAGGGAGGCTGGGAAATTAAATCTTTGTCTAGCTGCAAGGGAGGCTGGGAAATGAAGTCTTTGTGTGGCTGCAAGGGAGGCTGGGAAATGAAGTCTGTCTAGCTGCAAGGGAGGCTACGAAATGAACTCTTTGTGTAGCTGCAAGGGAGGCTGGGAAAGGAAGTCTTTGTGTAGCTGCAAGGGAGGCTGGGAAATGAAGTCTTTGTCTAGCTGCAAGGGAGGCTGAGAAATGAATTCTTTGTTCCAAGAATTCATGTGTCCAGAATAAAGATATCAATAAGAAAGAAAGAGACAATGATTTGGGGGCAGAGGAAAGTGAAGAGGAGGAATGCTCTTAGAAGGAGGGGTTCAGGAAGGGAAGACAGGAAAGGCTGTCTGGAGCAGCCTTGCAGACTGACCTCCCAGCACTCCTGGCTCCCACTCTAGGGTGATCAGGTCTATAGTCCATCACAGATAAGACCCTCATGAGACAGAGCCTGCCCCTTGCCCAGAGATTGATGGAACACCTTCTGAGTCCCAGAGTGGACTGTGGATTCCTTGGTGAGGCTCTCTGGGAAAGGTCTGTGTCTAACACAAAGACAGAAAAAGTGCAGGGTTTTACTTTCTACTAAGCCAAGAGAAGGCTCCGGAGTGTGCTGATGGTCACAAAGAAGGATGTAATAAATTGTATTGACTTATATTCTTTCTGAATGCAAAGAAGGAACTTGTCTAGCTTTCTTTCTCTTTATTTTCTTTCTTTTTTTGTGGTACTGGGAATTGAACCCAGAAGCATTCTATCTCTGAGCTACATCCCCAGACCTATTTTATTTTTCCATTTTGAAACAGGATCTCACTAAGTTACCACTGCTGCTCTCAAACCTGTGATCCTCTTGTAGGTACTAGGATTATAGGTGTGTGCAACCACACCTGGCTTGACTTTTTTTTTTTTTTT
>PVJS01051129.1:0-14081 GCA_004027185.1 Glis glis | reverse complement strand
CACACACACACAGATAGAGTATTGGACTGGAAATGTAGCTCGGAGGCCGAGCACTTGCTTAGCATGTGCAACACCCTGGGTTCAGTCCCTGGTACTGAAAAAAAAAGTATTAATAGTAACGGATAACATACACTGTTTTTTTGTAATGTACCAGGCACTAAGTACTTTTTGTACATTGACTCATATATATTTAGTCCTCATACAAGCCTTTAAGGCAGGTGCTACTATTATTCCCATTTTGCAGATGAAGGAAATAAGGCCCAGAGAGGCTAAAGATCTTGCTTAACACGGCTAACAAATGGTAGATCTGGTATTCAGACCTGGCAATCTGGTACTGGAGTCAATGGCTATCACCTCAACCCCTCACTGCCTCTGACCGTAACTGGCTGTGACTGCTCAGTCGGACTCTGCCTCTCAGCCATAGAGTCCAGACACACAAGGTACTCCAGGTCTAAGTAGTGTAAGGAATTGAATAAAGTAGCAAAGCTTGTCAATGATTTACTTTAAAAAGACAAAGAAGATTCAAGGTTCATCCTGTAATCTTCCCAATCACTTGCTTCAAATGGCAGCCCCATCTTCTGGCAGGACCAGAGAAAGAAACCTGAGAACTGCTGTTTCACACGGGGCACCCAATCCAGGGGAGCCCTCCCACAAGACAACGCTGTTTAGAGACTGAATAAGCCATAAGTCTCTCGCCTATGCAAAGGCTATTATGATTTATGAAATAATTTGTTAAAAGGGGTTATTAATCTCATAGGAATTTTTATCATTTTATCAATGAATTGATATGAAAATGTCATTACAATTATATAGGAACACACATGTTTTGAAGTGAAAAGCCAATGACCTAGAACCAGGGTAAACAGGTCTGAGAGAACTGAGTTAGATGGGCTGTCCTGTGACTAGTACGCAGGCTTTGGTACCTGGACCCTGTGAAACCTACACTGCTGCTCAGTGGCTCCCCCCACTTCCTCTGGGGTTCCTTGCTGGGTGTGGGATGGCTTTGCACAAGTTATTCCTGTGCAAGACACGTTCCCTGTTTAATGAAGTCTAGAATCAAGTTGTGAAGTCAGGATCTGCCAACACAAATAATTTTAAAACATTTCAAGATGCCAGTGGTAGCCTGAAGAGAACCACAAGGAAGAGGACATAAAATCTTTCCAAATGAATGACACAGGAAGTATCAGGTTTGAGATCATCTGACTGGTCTCCATAGACCAGTGAAGACATAGAAACTAAAGAAGTATAGTGGAGAGCTAATTTTCATTCCTTCAACGACACATTTATCGAACACCAACTATGTGCCGGATGCTGTGCTAGCACTAGGGAGAAAAGACATACATGTGCAAAAACATTAACATTTACATGTTAATGTAATAGGTGGTTCTGTGAAGGACAGGTGTAGTATAAGCAAGAGGCAAGAGCTCAACTAGGAAATGTCTTGGGTTCCAAGGACATAAAGTCAACTAGGACCGGAAGACATGGGGCAGGAGTCTTGGTGGGGACGAAACTCTTCCCAGTCTGTCCCTTAGGGCCCTAGGCAGTGCCTGGAAATGCACAGTGGAGGGCGCCCTGACCCACTGGGAGTGCCTGAGGGGCTGCCCCGGGCTGGAGCCCACAAGCCTGGCCTTTGGAAGCAGACAGACCTATGTTAGAATGAATGCTGACACCATCATCTTATCAGCCCAGAGGCGTGACATGTTAGTTCCTTCCAACTTTCATAGCCACTTAAAAAAAAGTATTTACATTTTTAGGGATTGTTGTGAGAATTTAAGAAGAAAACGCATGTGCCAGACACAGCGTCTGGTGTCCATAAACACTCATTTCCATCCTCATCCCCTTTCCTTCCTATCCCTTCTCTATGGAAGGCCCACCCACCTCTCTGGCCTGGCCAGAAGGGGGCCTGGGCTGTTAGCTCCCTTCCTATCATTTCACAAATTCTAAAACACTCAATTATCTCTGAGACACTAGGCTCTGGGACAACAGCCCATGCAGGGGCTCAGTGAGCAGCTCTTCCCGTGTTCCGAGCCAGGGTCTCTAGGCCCAGACACACAGAACCAGGCTAACTTGAAGCAGGAGCTACTTCCCTTCTTGGACAACCTGCCCCTTCAGGGCAATTGAAAGGGTCGGCTTCTGCTGGCCCGATGCTTCTATTCTAACTGAAGCTCTGGCTCTGCCCAGCTCCTGTAGCCCTTCCACAGCTCAGTACAGCCCCCTGCCCTGGTGGCATGGGAGCATGTGGGCAGGACGGGGGCAGGGGGCTTCCTGGGGGAGGACCCGGCTGAACTACGAGCTGATTTGGGGGTGAACGTATGCTCCTGGGTGGCTGGCTCTACCATGTGGTCTGGTGTTTGTGGGGCAGGAACCCCCATTTCAGCCCCTGGGGCCTGGTGCTGCTCCTCACCATGGGTGCTATGCTTCCAGTGGGGACCCCTTGAGGTCTGGGAGGGGATATGAGTTGGATTCTAGTCCCAGATCAGTCATCAGCTTGCTTTCTGATCCCATTCCTGTGGATTTTCCCTTTCTGGATCTCAGATGATCTCTAAGTCTTCATCTTATTCTAGAGTAATAGGACATTTCCCTCCTCCTGGGCCACAGGCAGGGGCGCCGGGGGCATCAGCAAGGCTGGCTCTAACTCCTGCACCAAGCATCTTGCTGAACCCAATAGTGGAACTCCATGCCATTCCTGAATGGCTGAAGCCTTAGAATCCCAGGCTCCCTGCCCCAAGAGGCCGTGTGCTGCGCAGAGGCAGGGCAGGTGCCGACCCATCCTTGTGTGTGCCCACTCCAGAGCTCAGCACAGAGCACCCTCCCCCAAGAGAATGCGTGTAAAGGCCATAGGGCACCCAGACCCAGGGCCTCCGTGTTCTCACTTTACAGCGTAAACACAGGAGTCGGGGCAGGGTGGGGACTGGGTAGAGCGATCTGCGTGTCCAGGCCTGCGTGCTCTTGTGGGGGTGAGGAGGAACGGTCTGGAAACTCCTTCCAGGGCTGCCAGCATTGGCTGGGAAGCCGGGATTGAGAGTCAGGAGTCTCCGTCAAGGCCTAGGAGGAGGTCCAAGGTGTGGGCCCCAGTTCTGCCTCTGCTTCCCAGAAACAGTGAATTTTATTCCCATTAAGGAAGAAACTTTCTATTCCCTAAGCCCTGTCCTGTGACTTGCCCCCTGTTCCTGACATATCTTCCTGGTATCTGCCCTCTCCTTACTCTGCCCCAAATAGTCCCATAGCTAAGACAGCTTCTAGGGGTACCTGAACCTGAGCCCCTCCTGACACTCCCCAGGCCCACGGCTTGGCAAGGCATGGACTTTGCCCTAGGGTGGAAGTGGGGAAGATCTGGGTGCGAACTGCAGACAGGGCTGCACATGGGAAGTAGAGGAGAGATGACCCTGCAGAGGGCTCTGGCCAGGCTGGCCCCGTGCCCCTGTTCCAGCCCAGGGAGGGCTACGAGCCCCTCCCAGCATCTGCTCAATCCAATGGCATTCTGGTTACCAAACAACCGTGCAAAGTCCAGGGTTTGTTTTTAATAGTGGGTCAGAACCTCCCTGTAAATCTGCCATGTTGGTCCTCTTCTCCAACCCTAGAGGTGGACAGGAAGTGCCACAGGATCCGGGGGTCATCCTAGAGCCCTGGTCTCCCCTGGGCGCCGGCCCTCAGATCTTCTCACAGGGCCAGAGGGGCCAAAACCTGGTGTGGGGAGAATCCCCTCTAGCTATGCTCTGAATATTTCTTCTCCCTACCACTCCTGCCCCTCCCCACCACAGCTGTCCTCTCTCCCAAAGTCCAGAGAACTCTGGGGTCCTGAGCCTCATTTTTTCCTCCAGGTCCAGGGAACAAACAGGGGGCTGGGAGAATCTGATGATGTCCCAGAGGGAGACTGTGGCTTGGGGTCTGAAGATCTGCTTCTTCCTGCCCCTGCTCAGGCCTCACTCTGCGGGACCCTGCAGGGGTCTCCGAGGCATGTGCACACGTCCTAGAGAAGCACCTGGGGTCCCTGGCACATGGGGCCCCGCGGCTCCAGCAGCCTTGCTCCCATCTGCTGGTCCTGCTCATGCCCTAGCTTCTGGCCCCGGATGCTCACAGCTACAGACGAGGCAGAACTCTCTGCAAAATCTGCATGATGGTGGTCAAAGACTTCCTGTGACCCCAGTCCAGCCCCAGCCTCTGCCCGGTCCCCTGGACACTCACACTCCTTCATCATGCCGATGTCCACACAGCGCTTGAGCCGGCAGGCCTGGCAATGGCGCCGGTTGTCCTTGGTGATGCGACAGTCCCCATTGAAGGGACAGGTGAACAGCGCCTTTCGCTTCATGCTCCGCCTGCCGAGAGAGCACATGTCCTGCACTGGGTCACTGACCTTCTGGCTTCAAGCTCTGGCTATGCGACCACAGAAGCCTGTCCATGAGGCCCCCAGACTTCTGTTTCACACCCCGAAGACGCAGGGTCCATCCGAGTCCCCGCCACTGTAGTGCCCCAGGCTCAGTGCCGACCAGCGCCTCCGCGTCCCTTCATTGCCTACTCGGTTCCCATTGTTACTCCTACTTACTTTTACAGTCCTCTGTTCTCTTCCCTTTAAAAAATTAAATGGGAAATACAACAGTAAATGTTCAGTATTTCTAAAATACTGAGATCCGCAGAGTTGCCCTTCTAGTTAGGCTTTTAAGGAGAGGCAAGGATGCTAGTCTCGGCTTTCAGTCTTCTAGAGTTTAGAGATTTGTGACTCGCACATCCTGTGATCCGGGATGGATGTGTGTACAGGGACACGGAGAAGGTAGAAAAGGCTCAAGGCCCAACCACAGCTCTAGATGTCTGAATAACCTGCCCAGGACGAAAAGAGGAGCAGGCAGAAGCCCTGGCGATGTGAGAGGCAGGGAAGCCTGGGCTCTGTGGAAACAGAAAACTACCGAAGAGTTCTTAGGAAGCTGCCGTCCCCCATGGGGTTTCCTCTGTAAAGCTGTGTGTGTGCACGCACTCACGTGCGTGTGAGTGTGCGTAAAATACACACATGCCCTTGCTTGTACCTGCAAGCTCAAGGGTTCGTTTTCCTAACACGTTGTTCTCTCCCACTGCCAGCCACGAGTAGACTTCAGGAGGTTGCATAAAGGCCACCACCCTCGTGGTGTGACACCTGCTTCACAGCTTCTTGCCATCTCTGTCCTAGAGGCTCCTGGTGCCTCTGGGGCCCTCCCAGCCCCAGCAGGGGTAGGCGCCACATTTTTTTTTTCTCCAGAGAAGGTGACAAGATTTAGCTGGAAAAAGATGGTGGCAGAATCCTCCCCTCCCCACTTTTTTGTGGTACTGGGGATTGAACCTAGGGGCATTCCATCTTTGAGCTACACCCCAAGCCCTTTTTATTTTTTTTATTTTGAAACAAGACCTCACTAAGTTACCATGCCCTGGCCTTGAATCTGCAATCCTCCTGTCTCAGCTTTTCAAGTACTGGGGTTACAGGGTGCACCACAGTGTCTGGATGGCAGAACCTCTTTCTGTGTTAGCAGCAGCATCTTCCAAGGAGCCCCTGAGTGTGGAGATGCCTGAGCCTCGGGAACAAAGGCCCAGCCCCAGCGCTTGCCCTTCCAGAGATGAGTGAGTAGCGTCATGCTTGCCAGCTGCCAGATACTATGAATCTTGGTAAAAAATGATTCACCGCTTTCGTTCACTGGGACGCACATAGGGTTTAGGGTGATCACGCACATCAGTGGACAGACTGGCTCCAACGAATGGACAGATGGGGACCAGACTGACTTGGCCCGCGGGATGGGAGAGAAGAGGCCAGAGTGAGGCTCTGCAGCAGATACAGCCAGTCACAGACTCTGAGATCCCTGTGGATCTCAGAGAGTATTAGTGTGACCCCCCTCTTTTAAGAGATGAGACCACTGAGATCAACAAATTTACCAATAAGTCCATTGAGCAAGGACTTAAGGCGCTCAGGTCTGGCAGTCTTAAGGATCTGAGGCTCAGCTTTCAGCTTCTTGGATTGTTTTCCATCCCAGAAACTCAAAGTGCTCAATGAAATCCAACCGTCCAAGGTCTCTGCCCTGGGGCCCCGCTCAAGGCCAGCAGGACCCAGTGGTGGAGGAGGCAGCTGATGCTGGTTTTGGACCTTGACTCTGGTACCTCTTGTGACCACAGGGGTTCTGAGGTGAGGTAGAGTAGCGCCCGGCTATGAGAGGCAGCTTAATCCCAAATCTAGCCCAGCTAAGGCCCAGTCCTGCCCCTGGGGTTACTGACCAAAGAGGCTGAATGCCGGGCCGCTGTCCACCTTCACAGAAACAAGAAGTTTTTCAACTTTCACCTCTACACCTCTACGGCAAGGACAGTCCTATCCTGAGGGACAGCAGAATATGGGAACTGTTATAGCTACCCAGAAATGAGATCATCCTCGCCACGCGCGTGTCGCAGGGCAGGTGCCCCTCCCTATTCCTTTTTCTCCTCCCATTCTGTGGTTTCCGGGGCTTCACCTGTTACCACAAATGTCCACAATTCATTAAACCTACTTAGTAACCAGAAGTTTCTAATTCAGAGCAAATTCTCATTTCCTTTTTCCTTCCTTCCTTCCTTCCTTTTATTATTATTATTATTTTTTACAACCAGACGTTTTTCCGGGGGTCCGAGGGACGCTCTGTCGTCCTACCCACTGTCTTGTTTGGCTCAGAGCTCTTCCTGTGAAGTCTCCAGGGCCCTGGGTGCCAAGAAGAGCTCGCAACTCAAGTTGCTGAGCCCGGCAACTCAAGCCGAAGCCTCAACCTGCCCAGGCTGGGACTGAGAGCTTTCTGAGACCCCAGGAGGGGCGCTTGGGCCCTTCAGAGGCCCATCTATCTTTCCTTGACTCCAGGAATCCTGTCTCTGGCCCTTACCAGGGGGTAGCCCCCAAGAGCAAGGTTGCCTGGGAATAGATTTAGGTGCTTCACCATTTTTTTTTTTTTACAGTACTGGGGTTTGAACCCAGGGGCATTCTACCTCTGAGCTACACCCCCAGCCCTATTTTTTATTCTTTATTTTGAAACAGGGTCTCACTAAGTTGTGGAGGGTTTCACAAGTTGCTGAGGCTGTCCACTAAGTACTTAGCCTCTCAAGCACTGGGATTACAAGTGTGTGCCACCAAGCCTGGCTTTTTTTAAAAATAATCTTTCTTATGTTGTTTTAAATTTAAAGCCCAATTTTAGGCTTCCACACACTATGGTTGGAAAGTGCCCAACTTTGCCCGACAGCAGGAATGGATTCTAATGAGGCTAGGGATACAAAAATTGCAGAGATGGGTTAAAAGAAAATACTGGGGGGAGGGGAATACCTCAGTGTTCTTACATCCAGTTTACGAGTTATGGTATGAAGCCCACGAGTCTTACAAAGGAAAAGAGAAGGAGGAAAACAGGATGGAGAAAGAGGGAGAAGAGGAAGAGAATTAAAAATCCCTTTACGGAACCAACCTAGATGTCCATCAACAGATGAATGGATTATAAAATTATGGGAAATACAATGGAATTCTACTCAGCAATAAAGAACAAAATAACAGCATTTGCAAGAAAATGGAAAGATCTGGAGAACATTATGTTAAGTGAGATTAGCTAATCACAAAAAAAGAAGGGACATATGTTTTCATTAATACGTGCAACCTAGGGAGTAGTGGGGACACAAAAGGGACTCCAATGACAACAGAGAACCCTCAGTGGTACAAGGGAAGGGGAAGGGCAAGAAAGAAGTGAATCTATGGAATTACTATCATAAACAATGTGTACATATGAGAATATACCAACATCATTCTCAGTGCTACATGTGGGGGGGGAGGCAGGGCGGGGAGGGACACCAAGAGCTGTGCGCATGTATGTTAACACCAAACTGATACTCATTGTGATGTGAGACTACAATGCACCAATAAAAACATATTTAAAAAAAATCCCTAAGCGCTTTCTGGGGCCAAGCACATGACCTCACAGCAGGACTGGGGCTGGGGAAGACAAGCCTGTGCTCCGCACCTGTTTTGAGGACACAAAAAGCAGCCTTTTGTTGCTGTCGTTGCACTGCTGGGGATGAACCCAGGGCCTTGCGCGTAACCCAGTAGGCAAGTGTTCTGCTGCTTTACCACTGAGCCCCAGGCCCAGCCCTAGAGCTTTTATATTATTATTATTACTAGCTGGGCGTGGTGACACACACCTGTAATCCCAGTATCTGGAAGGCTGAGACAGGAGGATCTCAGGTTCAAGGCCAGCCTCAGTAACTTAGCAAGATCCTCAGCAACTTAGCGAGACCCTGTTTCAAAATAAAAAATAAAATAGGACTGTGGGGTTATAGCTGGAGGTAAAATGCCCCTGGGTTCAACCCCCAGTTCTAGAAAAAAGTTAAAATTATTATTATTATTATTAAATACTATGGTGACCAATTCTTCCTGGGCTCCTCTAAATACAGAACCAGAAGAAAGTGATCATGTCCGGGAAGATGCAGGTTGGACTTCATTCTCTGGAGTGTGGGGTCAGTGTTCAGGGCTTGGAAAGCTCCCTCGTTGGCTCTAACAGCCAGCCCCCCAGATCCTTCCTGGACCCCAGGCCCAGATCCCACGGCTGGCTTTTCAGGTATGTCAGATCCAACATGGATGTCTGCTGGGCCACAGGTCCTCTTGGCTTAGAGGGCAACCTGTTCCTTGTCCTCCTACCTTCTAATGGCACTTCCACAATGTAGCTGTCATCTATTCTCTGCCCACAAGGAGTCAGGGCAGCCAGACTGCCCAGCCCTGGCTCTGTGCTCTGTCCTGAAGATCCACACCCTACTGCCTTCCTCCTAATTGCCTATGAGCTGGTTTGGTTTTGAGAAACAAGAGCCCTGGGATTCCAAGGAACCCAATGCCAAGCTGTCCTCTGAGACTGAACCCTGTCATCCCCTGGATGGTCGGCAATTATACCCTAGCTCAGGAAGGGGGCCAGGGGTGGTGCAATGAAGCTAAATATAGACACAGTTTCTAGAAAGCCAGGGGGTGAAAGAGGACATTGACCGATTCTCATGCCAGAGACCAATTCATCAAAACATGAAGGAGACAGGAAGTTCATGAAAGCATCACGTGCCGGGAACTGGGGCCTCAGGCCTGGGACAGTAGGTTCTGCCCAAGTAGTGGCCTCTGCCAGCAGCATGGGGTCCAGTGCCCCCTGTTGGCTCTGTCTGAAGCTGAGTGTCACAGAGATCCTGGTGCCTGGTCAGGATACAGGAGCTGGATGCGGAGCCCCTGATGTGAAAGATGGGGTGATAGAAATGTTACCTGACTTCATTGTGGTATCATTTCACCAAGTACATGCACAGCAAAACATTGAATTGTACACTATAAATATAGACCATTTTGATTTGTCAAGTATAGTCCCATGAAGCTTAAAAAAAAGACCAATTTCATTGGATAGGGGGCTACATGACAGGTTTGTGCATGGTGGCATCAAGAGGTTCTCAGCAGGTAGACTTAAAAAAAAACAGCTTTAAATGGGACATAGTGGCACACGCCTGCAATCCCAGTACTTGGGATGATCACAGGTTCGAGGCCAGCCTCAGCAACTTAGCAAGACCCTGTTTCCAAATAAAAAATAAAGTAGGGCTGGGGTGTAGCTCAGAGGTAGAATGTCCCTGGGTTCAATTCTTAGCACCACAAACAAACAAACAAACAAACAAACAAACAAAAACTTTAAAGGAAGGTTCCCACTTTGGGAAAGAGCGCAGACCCCTTCTATGGAGAGCAATTTGGCAATATGGACCAAACATATTAAATGCAAGAACCCTTGAACACAGTAAATCCACTTCTAGGGATCTATCCTGTAGGTCGATGAGTCCCCGGGCCCAAGGGTGGTAATGGTAGCACTGTGTGGAGAAGCCTGACAGAGCCTAAATGCCCACCACAGAGACGTGCATACTATGTAACAGAGCCTCCATACAACACGACGTGACGGCAGAAAAAGACAGGAGAATGCCGAAACGGGAACGGGCTTGAAGAAATGGACTTTAGGAGACAAAAGCAAGATGTAGAATGGTGACTACTCTCCATGTACAATGGAGAGTACTCCATGTACTCCCTCCTCTGCATGTACAATGCGCACGCACGCACGCACACACGCACACACACACACACACCCCATACATACATACTTTCACGCAAAAAATACAGAAGTGAACACCATGAGCTAGTAGCAGTGATAGCCTCTGGCGGGGTAGGGAACTGAGAATGGGATTGTGTAGGAGACTTAAGTTTTACGCTTTGGAACTATTGGCTTTTTTAACCATACACAGACATTACTTTAAAAAAAATCCTCTACCCAATATGACTATTTAAAAATTAACAATGCGATACAGGCTTTGGCTAGATTAATCTGTTTGGGTTTAAATCCTAATGCACAATCTTGGGTGAGTGACTTAACTTCCCCAGGCTTCAGTTTTCACATCTGTAAAATGGAAACAACCCTAGAGAAGGGGTGATCCTAAGGATTAAATAAAGGAAAAGAGGGCACAAGACCTGGACAAAGTAAGCACCAATTAAAGGAAAAGGAGAGAGACTGTCAGGGAGAGGCAGTGCTGGAAGGGGGCAGAAGAAAGTACATCTTAACCATCCCCACGAGGACCTGAGACCCTGGAAGTAGACATCACGTCTTACGCCCACCCTCTGGGCACCTAGTGTAGGGCTCTGCAGGCAGTAGAGGTTCAAAACATACTGATGCTTCCTACGTCATTGCTCCTGATGTCCGGAGTCACAGCCCTTGTGCTAGTCACAGTGACCATTGTCCAGCTCCACTGAGCACCAGCGGGTTACCAGAGGGCCTTGGACTGTCAGGACGGTCTCTCAGAGCCCACTGGCCCAGCCCTTCCTTTTTCATATCTAATATTTAACTCCTTCTGTTCAGGGAATTGTTTTCAGAGACCCCTGCCAACACATCAGTTACCATATTCAAGTTACCATGGTAGAAAGGGGAGGAAAGGATTGTCTGTCCTCAGGAACAAAGATACTACAAAGGGACAACGATACTAGCCATCACCGTTGAAGCCTTGTGCAACAGTACTCCGTATATTCTCCCCAAAGCTCTCAAAAATCTTTGGGGTAGGTATTAATCCTATTTTACAAGTGATGCAAAAAGGCAGAGGAAAGTTAAATTATTAGCCTAATATCCCACAGCTAACAAGTGTGAAAGCTGGGATTAGAACCAAGATCTGTTTGAAGCCGGGCGTGGTGGTGCACGCTTGTAATCCCAGTACTTGGGAGGCTGAGACCGGGGGATCCGGGTTCGCAGCCAGCCTCAGCTACTTAATGAGGCCCTCCGCAACTTAGTGAGACCCTGTTTCAAAATAAAGAATAAAAAAGTAGGGCTGGGGGTGTAGCTCGGAGGTAGAATGCCCCGGGTTCAATTCCCAGTACTGCAAAAAAAAAAAAAAAAAAAAGAGAAGAAGAAGAAGAAGAAAAAAAAAGATCTGTGTGACTCCAAAGCTTCTGGTCTTCCTACATACTAAGGTCCTCATCATGAATCTACCGTCTCTCAATCCAAGCTAGGGTAGCTGTCAAAAGCATGCCCCCACCAAAGCCCAGGGGGCAGGCAGCAGAGGCTGTTGAAGGACTCCTCTAGGTAAAAGAAGCCATTGGGATGCAGGCAGTCCCTAGATTGGTGGTGTGAAAATATGGGGTGACATCTGGCCCTAGATTGTCTAAGAGAGGATCCCCAGGGTATGCTGAGAGAAAATTCATACAAATGCACTCAGATTAGAGAGCAAAATTTCTAAAGAAATAAAATGATGACCAAAAGGAAATGTAAGGTATTCTCCATATCTTTGCAGCTCTTTCTTGACAACTCCTGTGACTTCCCTTTTCAGATACATGTTCTGGTCTCCTCTCCCTGAGCTTCTGCACAATACCCTTGGCCATCCGTAGGTAACCACACTCATCCTCTTTCTTGCACATCTTGGAGCATCTGTGGAGGGAGACCAGCCGACCTGGACCTGGCTCTTTCCATTAACAATGACTTTCTGGTGAGTCATTGACTTGTGCCCATGGAATGTTCTGGGTGGCCACTCCTTCCATTTTTTGTTTATTCTACTGACTTCAAGCAATCTGCGTTTTAATTCCCTGGACATGTGCCCCATTTCTCTGTTGCCCTGCACATCAAAATTCTTAGAAGAGTTACACATAACAGCTGGGTGATCTTCCTGAACGCCAGAACATTCCTCATGTTTCTACACCCTCACCTACCTGCCTTTCACCCCCTGCACTCCACAAGACCCATAATTAACAAGTCCCCGAGGACCTTGGGCTAGCAAGCAAGAGCACATTTCTCCACTCTGTCTTTGTTATCTCGGAGCTTGCAGTACATAGCTTTGCAATGTGTTAATTAAGGAGATATCAACAGGGAGGAAGACAAGAGAGAGGCAAATCATGAACTGTTTCCCAAGGCACCTTCCAAGACCTCCTCCTAGACTTCGCCATCAACCTTGATCCATCCATAGTCACATATATGGATCATCCACTACACACACACACACACACACACACACACACACACACACACTTTGTAGTAGATCTGTATGTTTCCCCTGCTCTGGCCCTCTACTTGGGTTGTTAACACATAGACAAGAAGTTATGACCATCTACAAGCCTATCTGGGCAGACATTGTGTGTGTGTGTGTGTGTGTGTGTGTGTGTGTGTATGTGTGTGTGTGTGTCTGTGTTTTTACCGGGGATTGAACTCAGAGGCGATTCTACCTCTGAGCTATACCCTCAGCCCTTTTTATTTGGAAACAAGGTATTGCTAAGTTGCTGAGGGTCTTGCTAAGTTCCTGAGGCTGGCCTCAAACCTGCAATCCTCCTGTCTCAGCCTCCCAAGTACTATGCCACTATGCCAGGCTCTGGGTACACCTTTTATTCATACTGGAAATATTGTTTTTGTCTAATGATGTCCATGTATTCCAGAAGAGCAGAAAGCAGATGCAACATGAAATAATTTGTAGGAGGAATTTACCAGCATTGGCCTCTAATTCCTGACCATCAATAAGTAGAACTGTGGTCCAATCTTCCAAACTTCATAATTGCCCTTTGTTTGATTATGAGTTTTGGACTTGCTGGAATGACCATAACTAGCTTCTAGAACAGTTTAGTTTGACTATCTTAGGAGCCAAAACAAACACTAAATGGTCAAATAGGATGACCAGTTTCCAGGGCTTAGAAAATAGTCGGTAACCCAACATTAAATGTATGCTCTTTTCTGAGAGCTGTCATGGTGACCTCCCAGAGAGCAAGGACTTAGTCGCACTCATCTCTGGGTTCCCAAGGAGGTGGTGCCCGGCAGAGAGGAGGTACCAACCACTTCCCGGGATTTCAATGGGATTCTCAAGCAACGATATGGACTGGACTAAAATGGAAAAATTCCAAATACAATTTAGATGACACAAAGGAGAAGAAGCAGGGAGCAGGAGAAAAGGAAGGGGCAAATGATATAAAGTCAGTTCTCATTAGTAACTAATTAATTAATTAATGTTTGGTGCTGGAGATAGAAGCTAGGAGCATTCTACCTCCAACCGATACCCCCAGCCTGCCTTTCCTTCCTCCCTCCCTCCCTCCCTTCCTTCCTTCCTTCCTTCCTTCCTTCCTTCCTTCCTTCCTTCTTTCCTTCCTTCCTTCCTTCGATTGAACCCTGGATCATTCTACCTTCCAGCTACACTCCCAGCCCTATTTTATTTTATTGCAGTACTGGGAAGGAACCCAGGGGCATTCTACCTCCAAGCTCCACCCCCAGCCCTATTTCTTATCCTTTATTTTGAAACAGGGTCTCACTAAGTTGTGGAGGGCTTCACTAAGTAGCTGAGGCCGGCCGCAAACCTGCGATCTTCCTGTCTCAGCCTCCCAAGTACTGGGATTACAAGTGTGCGCCACCACTCCCGGCCCTATTTTATTTATTTATTTATTTATTTATTTATTTATTTATTTATTTATTTTTTGCGGTACCGGGGATGGAACGCAGGGGTGTTCTACCTCCGCGCTATGCCCCCGGCCCTATTTTTTTTTATATTTTATTTTGAAACCGGGTCTCACGAAGTTGCGGAGGACCTCACTAAGGAGAGAGAGAGAGAGAGAGAGAGAGAGA
>PVJS01051128.1:0-14081 GCA_004027185.1 Glis glis | reverse complement strand
AAAAAAAATAATAATAAAAAAAAAATAAATGCTTAAGACAGTCATATATAGAAGCAAAGGATGGCCAATGTCATAACATATAACGTGTAAAATTTACCAGTAGAGTAGATACAACACAAATGAAAACTAGTAAGGAACCAATCCTTTCATAACAGAAAATCACCAAACCATGATAATTTACAAGAGATAAAGTAAAGAACAAGGAATATATGAAATAACCAGAACACAAGAAAATGACAGGAGTAGGTTGTTACCTATGAATAATAACCTTGCATATGAATGGATTAAATTATGCAATTAAAGTATATAGGCTGGATAAATTGGAAAAAAGCCCAAATTATATGCTGTGTATAAAAAATCACATAGACATATACAGATGGAATATGAAGGGATAAAAATATAGTTTACACAAATATAAAGCAAAAGTAGCTGTATTCATATCACATAAAACAGATTTAAAGTGTCTACATGGGAGGCTGAGACAGGAGGATCACAGGTTGGAGGCCAGCCTGAGCAATTTAGTGAGGCCCTCAGCAACTTAGTGAGACCCTATTTTAAAATAGAAATAAAATAGAGCTGGGTGTTTAGCTTGGAGGTTAAGGCCCCTGGGTTCAATCCCCAGAACCAAAAACAAACAAACAAAAAACAATACACACATATAAAACAAACAAACATATTTAAGGTCCAACACTTCAAAGAGATATAAAGTATGTTATTATATAATAATAAAATATTCAATTCAGCAAGAGGATATAATGATTGTAATTATGTACTTACTCAACATCTGACCACCTAAATATATAAAGCACATAATAGGTTTAAAGGAAGAGATAGACTCCAATACAAAATAGTTGAGGACTTCAACAGCACATGTTCATCAATGGTCAGATCATGTAGGCGACAAATCAACAAAGATACATCAGAGTTAAGCTACATTTTAGACCATGTGGATCTAACAGACCTTTACTGTACATTTTATAAAGCAGCTGCAAAATATATTTTCTTCTCAGCAGCACACAGAGCAGTTTCCAAGATAGACCATATGGTAAGCCACAAAACAAATATCAACAAATTAAAAAATAAAAATTATATCATGTAACTTCTATGACTACAACAGAATAAAATTAGATGTTAGAGCAGGCAAAAGTGTGGATATTGTACAAATGACTGGAAATTAAGCAACATGTTCTTTCTAGTACTTGGGAGGTGGGGACAGGAGGATTGCCAGCCTCAGCAACTTAGTGAGACCTTCAGGAACTTGTTTGCAAAAAAATAATAAAAAGGACTGGAGGTGTAGCTTGGAGGTTGGATGCCCCTGGATTCAATCCTCCATACAGAAATAAAAATAAAAACAGCATGCTTCTGAACAACTGATACATAAATGAAGGAACTAAAAGGGAAATTTAAAAATATCTTGAAACACATGAAAACTGAAATACCACATTCCAGTACTTATGGGATAGAGAAAGAGGAGAACTATATAGATCTGGAGATGTAGTTCAGTGGTAGACTATTTGCCTACCATGTTCAAGGCCCTGGGTCTGACCCCAGTACCCCCACACCCCACCCCATACGGAAGGATTATGCAATGAAAGTGAGCACTCATTTGGAACTGACATTCTGCATTGGGAGTGGGAAGGGAGGCAGGCAGGACCTGGAATCTGAATCAGGGAGAGGATTGGCAGCTAGTAGGAGAATTAACTTACAAGCTCACACATCTCCCCTCAGCAGATTGTCAGAAACTCCTGAGTGAGAGATACAATTCTGCTGGTCACTGTGGTTACAAAGTCTGGATACAATTTGAAACCTGAATAGGTGTAAACCCCAGCACATCCCTGACTAACAGAGGAGGCCAAGAGAAGAAGAGGCAAAGAGTGGCTTACTGAGAGGCCAAAAACTGCCACTTGCACCATAAAGATTTCCTCAAACTCGAGGGTGCCTTAATATCTACAGAAAGAAGAACAATGATGACTTTTATGATAATAATTACATAAACAGTTCAATATTAATGGACTGTTGTTCCCCCACAACTTGTGCTGTGTTAGTTACATTGAACTTGGTATTTTGTCATTTAATTAGGTCATCCCAACTTCTCTGCTTTTTGTTCTCATCAATTCCCATGCCACCTCTATATTACTCCTTTATATTAATTTCCATCACCTATCCTTCCCCCATTATATTTGTCTTCTCTCCTTTTATCTTTCTTTATGTTTTTCTTAATTTTTATTCCATATCCCAAATCAATTTAATATACACTTGTTAATTTACAATCTACTCTGGCTGTTCAACATTATACTCCACTATCATTTTTTTTCTGAAAAAATAAAATGGTAAACTGGGCATGATGACCCATGCCTGTAATCCCAGTAGTTGGGAGGTTGAGACAGGAGGATCACAGGTTTGAGACCAGCCTCAGCATTAAGACTTAGATATGCCCCAATAAAATAGTATTGGAAGACTTCCTCACACCTCATTAGGTTTATCATACAGACAAAAGATGAGTGAAGACACTTCAAACCTAAAGAATACTATGAACAAAATGGCCCGTTATGGTTAGTTATAGAGTGTCCCCTGATAGGTTATATATTAATGTTCAGAAGTAATATAATTAATTCATGAGGGTTGCAATCTTATCAATAGATAAATCCATTGTATTTGATTTATATATTATAATGAATCCATTGTAATGAATTTACTGGGTGGTAACCTAGGCTAGTGGGGTATGACTGTAGAAGGTGGGTACCTGGGTGTGTGGCCTTAGGAACTGTGCTTTTGTCTTTGAATATCCATGCTTGCTTGTTCACTCTTGCTTCCAGCCTCCATGGTGTGTGAGGAGCAGAGCCTTGCTCTCTCTCTTGTTGCTTCCCACCACAGGTCCTGAGCTCCACAGACCCCAGTCTCACATGAACTGAAACCCCATATCTCCAAAAACTGTGAGTAAATAAATCTTCCTTCCTCTAAGCTGTGTGGTCAGTTGTTTTGGATTATACCAACGAGAATGTTGATTGAGACAGAAATTGATACCAAGAGTGGGGTCATTGCAATATCTAAGTCTGATCATGTGTTTTGTGAGTCTTTGTAACTGGTTTGTGAGAGGAAGTTGGAAGGGCCAGAATGCTGAGCTTCAGGATCAAATGATTGCCCTGCTGGATTTCCATCTTGTTTGTTTCTATTCAATCTTTCTATGGGCACAATTTGTTACTTTTGGAATGCAAATGCTTACTCTGTGCCAATGTATATTGGATGTATGTAATTCGTTTTTTGTTTTACAGGGACTCACAGCAAGAGTTCAACTTGAGTCTCAGAGGAATTTTTTCTTTTATTTTGTGGTACTGGGGATTGAACACAGGGTCATTCTACCTCTGAGTCACCCCCCCAGTCCTACTTTTTATTCTTTATTTTGAAACAGGTTCTCACAAAGTTGCTGAGGGCCTCACGAAGTAACTGAGGCTGGGTGCAAACCTGCAATCCTCCTGCCTCAACCTCCCAAGTACTGGGATTACAAGTGTGCACCATCACGCTGGGCTGGATTTTGGTACTTTTGAGCAATGCCGGAACTTTTAAAACTTTGGGAACTCTTGGTGATGGACTAAATGCATTTTGCAGTCTAACATGTGCATGAGCTCTTTAGGGGCCAGTGGCAGAATATTATGGTTAGATATAGAATGTCCCCTGAAGAGCTCATGATACAATTAAGATGTGAGGGTTGTAATCTCATCAGTAGAATAAACCTTCTAATGGATTTATTGGTGTTAACCTAGGCAGATGGGATTGGCTGGAGAAGGTGGGTCACTGGGGGTGTGACTTTATAGACTGTGATTTTGTCTTTGAATGCCCTTGCTTGCTTGCTCACTCTTGCTTCTGGCCTCCATGGTGTGAGAGCAGAGCCCTTATTCTCTCCATCTCTCTGCTTCCCACTGCCATACCCTGGGGTCCCCAAACACTGGCTTCACTAAAAATTATTAGAAAATAAATCTTCCTTCTAATAAGTTGTGTGGTCAGTTGTTTTGGATTAACAGTGAGAATGTTGACTGAGACATGGCCCTAACAGGCATTTACAGTAGAATTGATGAAGGAGACAGCTCATATAATCCTATGTTGATGTATGAAGGTACCACTACCAATTTCACTAACATATATGGTGACAGGAAGAATCTAGAGTGAAACACACCGAGTCATTTGTGCATGTATATTTGTATCACTTTTAACCTCAATATTATGTATAATTATAAGTAACCATTAAAAGGGTAAATAAACATATAAGTAACCAGTAACTACAGCTACATACATATTTTAAAGATATATCTAATACCATACTAATAGGCAGAGAAAATGGCATATTAGATAAATGGAAAATTAAATTTGTTTAGACAAAGTGGAGAAATGAATGATCAATTCATCTGCCTTGGTACACATTGGGCTATTATTTTATTCTGCATTGCCAATTTCCCATAATGTTTCTGAAAATATTTTTCTTCTGTTGCATGTTCCTGACCTCAGCTATGTGTTTGATATAATGCATCTTTATGTACAGATGTTCTTTTGAAAATTTGTTGAAAATCCCAGTGAGTGTAATTAAGGAATCATCAGACTTGGACATATTCCAGTTGTTGGCTTCCATGATTAATGTGTTTTCATAGTATAAAATCTTCAGGTGCCTTTGTCCGTGCCATATATATATATAGAAGATTTTTCCTCTTAGTAACTGATATAATTGTTTCAGAAGATACTTTATTGTGCTTAAAGGAGGATCTACACAGGGACAAGAATGTCCTCTCCTAATCTCTAGGACAAGTGTTTGGCCACACCTACACAAGAGGTGAGGTGATAAAAAGATGAACATTAGTTGTTTTATAGAAGTTCATAGGAAAGAAGCTAGATGGAAAACTTTCCATATTAAAATGGCTAGTTACCTTTTTCTTATGTTGATAACTTATTTGGTTGCATTTTTGATAAATTTTCCTAATCTGGAAAAATATTACTGTTCAGGTTATCACCATGGAATTCATTTGAAATTGATCTACGAAGCAAGTAATGACTTTATGAAAGTGTACAAAACTCCAAAGAAAATAGATATAGATTCATGATTTCAATTTTTTATCCTCCAGGAATAATACAGTTTTTGTCATCGGTGTGCATATTGTCTGAAAGAAGGAATTGTAGCTCTTTATGAGTGAGGGAAAGAGTCCTTTTCAAACTGTAGACATACTTTCAAAGGTAAGACTGCAATAGTTGGTAGTGGAAACCAGGCTTTGCAAATGTGTGAATTGCACAGGAAAATATACTGTTTGACTTTGTATAAATTTAAATGTCGAAGAAACTTTTGTAGACAGAACAGTTGATGGTCAGTTTGTATATGATAGTATCATGAATGTACTTAAACTTAAAAAAAGAGAAAAACTAGTTAGCAACGATGCTATAGCATTAAGTGTTATGCTTCATAGGATCCTAGTGAAAAGGCAATTCCTCAGTCAGCACCAAGTTTTCTGTACTCTAATGACATGACCCCTGGTGTAGACCTAAACCTAAACTTCTTACTAAACACTGTATGATGCCTGGAAGTTCACTCTGTGATTGACATGACAAATGTAGGTGCTCTAAAAAATGCATGTTGGTTGAATAAAGAAATACAATGTAAAGATGCTATACACTTTTGCACAATCTTGCCATTATTTTAGAGGTTATGATACCTGCTTCTGGTCTCATAAATTATAATCTCCCCGAGAATGAAAGGAGCCAAGGAGATGAAAAAGCATTTGTGAAATTGAGGAGTAGAAATAAGGCTGAGCAGATGAACATACAGAATTGAAAGAGATAAATTGGGGCAGGATGATTGAATCCCAGTCACCTTTATAGGCCCAGGTAGAGAGAATGGATTTTAGTAAGCATGGATCTCATATAGGGATTTTAAACCTGCATAAGATATAAAAGGGTCATTTGGGCTGCTTTTGGAAAACAGTTTGTGGGAGGCTTAAATGAAAGTAGGTAGATATGGCAGGGGGTGTTCAAGAAAAGGGATGTAAGAGGGTATCATGGTAATGATCAGATTTGCAATGTATTATAAAGGGAACATCAAGAGGACTTAATAAATATGTGAATAAGTGACATGACAGAAATCAAAATGTAGAAAGCTGTCAGAATTTGCCTGAATAATAAGACAGAAAGAGGTACCTTTACATTAGTTAGAGAACCTAGGAAGGAAGAGATTTAAAACAAAAAGCTAAGAATTCACTTTTGTAAATACTAAATGGATATCTTATTGAAGATATTAGATAGATAATTGTAGATAGCAGTTTCAAAATTAGGGAAGAGTTAGTGTTGAAGACAGAGAATTTTAGGATGCTTTAACATTTGTAGGTTAGGAAATGGAGGGATTCAAAACATTAAAAGGAGGAGACCAGCTAAGACTTTCTCCATTGACCTATCACTGAGTGTGTTTTATACCATCATCCTGAATTCCTAGCAGGAAGAACTCCGAGGCAAAGATTTCTGTTGTTCAAACTACCCAGTTTATGTTACTTTGTGACAGCATCACTAGCAAAAGAATAGAGTTTCTGGTACTGGGAGGTGGGTGCTGCTGCAATTAAATTCTAACAATGTGGAGGTGGCTCTGGGGTGTGGAAAGGGGGAAATGCTGGGAGAGTTTTTAGAGTTATAATAGAAAGGTCCTAGGTGGCCCTGAAGAGACTGTAGATAGAAATATGAACACAGAAAAGTGATTCTGTCAAGAGTTTAGGAAAGAAAGAGGAGAGATATAAAGGCAGCATTTATTTCTTTAGAGAACACCTGAATCATCATGAGCACCATGATCCTAGAAACAGGGATGCTAAGATGCTTGTGGTTGAGGTTCCCAGTGGACGTGAGGGACAAGTGGAAAGTGGAGGAAAGGCATCACTGTTTAATGTTTCAGCACTAGAAACCAGTAGTGATTTTAGGTCTAAAGTCCTAGATTAGTAATTTATTTTACTCACTCTGAGTATGTAAATTACCCTGAGTCTTGGGTATTATATTTTTGGGTCTTGATATATAGTGTGTCTTCTCATGGAATTCCTTTTTCATCCCTCTCATTTATCTCTCATCTCCTCTAAATTCATCTAAAGTATCACTTCCTTTGAGAAGCCTTTCCATATTTCAGTTGGTTTAGAAATTCCAGTGGTTTGAATCCATAATTATATCCTTTTTGACTTGTCAACTTGTTACTTCAGTGCCTGATCCCATCATAATGTATGAAACCACTTAGGGCAAGAAACCCTTTCTTATTCCACTTGGTAATACAGGTATATGTGGCAGATAGTTGCACACCCACACATACACAAAATGTATAAAGATTAAAATTATAATACTTCTAAGAATTTTGTATTGTTTTATAGGTAAAAACCATTAATATCTGAAATCAGCACAAATAAAAGCACAGATGGAACAAAGGAACAATATGACATACTTTGTCCTTTTGGGCCTCACACAGAATCCCAAGGTGAAAGTAGTACTTTTTGTTTTGTTCTTGCTCTTCTACATTTTGACCATCACGGGAAATCTGCTCATTGTTGTGACTGTGACCCTCAGCAAGACCCTGGACTCACCAATGTACTTCTTTCTTGCTAACTTATCATTTGTGGATATTGTATATTCATAAATTGTGTCTCCCAAATTGATTTCCAACTTGCTTTTTGGGGAAACCATTGTGTCCTTCAAGTTTTGCATGTTTCAGCTATTTACAGAACACCTTTTGGGTGGAGCAGAGATCATTCTTCTGCTGGCGATGGCCTATGACCGCTATGTGGCCATCTGCAAGCCCTTGCATTATTCAGTTATCATGAGGCATTGGGTGTGTCTGGTGTTGCTGGTAGTGTCCTGGGTGGGAGGGTTTTTGCACTCAATAATTCAACTCACCACTGTTTATGGGCTTCCATTCTGTGGCCCCAATGTCATTGACCACTTTATGTGTGACATGTATCCCTTATTGAAACTCGCCTGTACTGACACCCATGCCACTGGCCTCTGGGCGATAGCCAATGGAGGACTGATGTGCTCAACATTGTTTCTGCTCTTACTCATCTCCTATGGTGTCATCTTGCGCTCTCTGAAGAACCTGAGTCAGGAAGGGAGGCGCAAAGCTCTCTTGACCTGTGGTTCTCACATCACTGTGGTTGTCTTCTTCTTTGTTCCCTGTATTTTCATGTATGCAAGGCCAGTCAAGACGTTCCCCATTGACAAATCACTGAGTGTGTTTTATATGGTCATAACCCCCATGCTGAACCCCTTTATCTACACTCTGAGAAACTCAGAGATGACAAATGCTATGAAGAGACTCTGGAAAAGGAAAGGCATGTCAGGCAGTAAATAAATGAGTTGCCCACCAGGAGATAACTCATTTGAATAAGAACCTATCTCCTTCGGACACATCTATCTTACTTAACTGATGCTAACTTCCTTTCAAATCATTTCTTGTAAGTATAATTTTAGAATGAACTGGATATTAGTGGCATTAATATATCTCTCTGCTGTAATGTAAGGTCTATTATGTCTTGTTTATCACTGCACCTGGAAAGTAATAATGCAAATTTTCCAGGAAGTCAATCAAGGGTATGCAGCAAATTAAAGAATTACATTTTTATAGTATTACTCTGATGTTTATTTGATGTCTACATTTATTTCTATTACTTAAATTGTACTTCCTTGTTTTAGTTTTAGTGTTAACTTATGTTAACTCTTTTTACTAGAGTAGTAGAGCACATTTAAGTGCTTTATAAATTCTATTTTATTTTATTTGCACTTATATATATAAATACAAAAGTATATATATTATATATTATTTATGTTATATATATATAAATGCAAAAGTATATATATTAAAAGTATATATATATACTTTTTAGTTTGATAGTTTTACTATTTAAAACAACAGATGGAAAGCAAAATAGATGATGTTCAAATAGAAACACACAAAATGTTGATGAAATCTCCTACCCATCCCTCACCGGAGTCTCACAATGCTAATCTTAGATCTATGCACTGTACTGAATTTCTAACATTCTTCAAATAAGAAATTCTATTTATTGTGTTAACATTGGCCAGCTTGTAGGACTTTATGCTATATGGTGTAGGCCAGACACAGTAACAAAAATACTGCATGATATAATTTGTATTTTAAATCTAAGATAGCTACACTCACAGAAACAGAGAGCAGAATGGAGGTTGTCATGGCCTGGAGGGTAGAGGAAAACTGGAGATGTTGCCAAAGAGTACAAAGTTTTATTATACAGCATAGGTGATTTCTAGAGTCTAAGGTACAGCATGGTAGCTGCAGCTAATACTGTACTGTATACTCGACATTTGATAAGAGGGTAGATCTTCAGTGCTCTCACCACCAAAAAATTAATGAAAGAAAATTACAATCACATGAGGTGTTGGATGTGTTAATTTGTTGATTGTCGTGGTCACTTGATAATACATACATGTATCAAATCATAATGTTGTACACCTGAAGCATGCATGATTCTTATTTGTCAATCGTACCTCAACAGAGCTGAAAAAATTAAAGAAACAAAACCCTCAAACAATGCTCATGCTACTTCTAAAATATAGCTACTACTCTATTTATATATAATACTATATTATAGCATTTCTATTCTAAGTTAAGTTATATTCTATAGCAGTTCTAAGTTAAGTTATTGTGTTCCAACTTTACTTTGGTTGTCGCCAACTTGATAAAGGTTAGAATCATCTGGTGGTTTCTTTTCAAATTGAGGACTTGTTTCCTGTTCTATTTCTGGTTTTCCAGGTATGAACGTCTGCCATTTTCACTATCTTCAGCATTTCTTTGGTTCCAAAATCTAATACTGATAATGTACTTCAACTGTTGAATTGGCTTGCCTGCTACATTCAGTATACTATGAAATTATGTGATGATGTGTTTGCAATTATTTATATAACTAAATAATTTTGTACTTTTTTATAACTACAATCACTTATGTAACATGACTTTATTGTATTGGGTGATCTTGGCATTTTGTAATAAACTTTGCCAGGGTAATGTTATATATATATATATATATATATATATATATATATATTTTTTTTTTTTTTTTAATCCTTGATTCTGGTGGTTCTTCTCAAAGAACTTATGCAATGATTTTTTTGTTGTTGTTGTTAGAATAGCATCATTTTTACACATGCAACATTGTTTGGAATTTTATTAACAGTTTTATCTTATTGCCTTTAAAAAATCCACACTGATTCTGGGCATAGTGATGTATGCCTATAATTCCAGTTCTTGGCAGACTGAGACAGGAAGATTGCACATTCAAGGTCAACCTTAACAATTTAGTAAGACCCTTACAACTTAGTGAGACCATGTTTCAAAATAAAAAGGAGCTGTGGCTGTACTAGCTCAAAACAACAACAACAAAAAAAGCCCACAAAAAAATCCCAAAAAGGACACATAAAAATCCACCCACCAACATTTTTTATCCCTCTGTCACACTTAATATTTCATTAAATAATTAACATTAGCACTTTTGACTATCTAATGTTATATATTTTACTTTAGAAATTTATTATTTGTTTTCTCTACAGAATATAAACTCACTGCTAAATTCTCAGAGCATATGATAGTACTGTACACAGTAAATAATTGTTGAATGAGTATCTTATAGAAAGAATCAGTTTTAGTGTTTAGAATTATTTATTTTCTGACACAGTTTAAGTAGCATTGGGATGATAGATTCTTTGAAGTTTTGTGAGTAACAACTGTGCCCACCATTTATAAAATGTTTATCATTTTTCAGGAATTATTCTAAGCATGTATTGTATGTTTCCTCACATAACATTGTACACTTACCTCTTTGAGCTAAATACTATTGTTGGGCCCATTTTCCAGTTGTACAAACAAAGGCTTATAGAGATTAAGAACTCTGTGCAGGATCATCACCTCGAGAGAGTATCCATGCCAGAAACCAAATCCCCAAAGTCTGACCTGTGCTCAGGCACAAGTGATACTATTATGTGATAATACTGACAAAGCCTTCAGACGTACTTGTATATATTGAACAAATAATAGTCACTGATTCTTTTATTTTTGTGTTTGTAGTTCCCCATTTTCTGTATAATTTTCTTGTTTAAAATATTTTAAGTTCAACATAATTGCAGACTCAGATAAAAGATGCAAGAATTCCTGGATACGCTTTACCCAGGTCCCTCAGGTATTCACAGCTTTACACATTTTCTTTTTTCCCTCCCTCCCTCCCTCCCTCTCTCTCTTTTTTCTTTCTTTCTTTCTTTCTTTCTTCTTTCTTGAATTTGTACATAAATATATACATATAAATCATCTGGGCGTGGTGGTGCATGCTTGTAATTCCAGTACTTGAGAGGCTGATGCAAGAGGATTGCAGGTTTGTGGCCACCCTCCACAACTTAGTGAGACCAGTTTTGAAATAAAAGAAAAAAATAGGTCTGGGGATATAGCACAGAGGTAGACTGCTCTTGGGTTCCATCCCAGTACCACCAAAAATAAAAAAATAAACAAATCATGTAGACATATGTAAATATCACTATATTTCTGTCTGCATTTCTCTTTGTCATATATATGAGACTTTTTATATTTTTAAAGGCCTAATAGTAAGTTGTAGACATTACAGCCTTTAAAACTTCTATGCATTTTCCAAGCACAATAAATTTATTGAGTAAACAGGACAGTGATCAAAATCAAGAAGTAAACATTGAAACAATACTATAATATAATCTATGCAGTTTATTGCCATTTCACCACCTGTCCCGATAATGTCATCTTTGTGGCAAAAGGGAATCCAACATCACACATAGATTTTCCTATCATAGGGTCTTATAAAACACATAACATGTTATAATATCATTAATGGTAGACTTTGACAAATGAAATCTGTCTACTATATCCTGACAATTAACAAAATGAAGAGTTATGACTAATAAAAATAAACCAAACAAGAATTTTGTAACCCAAACACTTTTTTTAAAATGTAATTTTATTGGTGCACTGTAATCATACAACATAATGAAGTTCAGAGTGATTTAGACGTACATGCACAGAGCACTTGGTGAACTTCCCTTGGGAAAGCTGAAGCCCTGCTGACCAGGTGCACCTTGACAACCACATCAAGTCCCTAGCAGCATAAGGACTGTAATTGTCAATACCCTAGACTGAAAACTTGCAGCTTCTTTTGCCTAGGAGCCTTTCTACCTTGCCATTCCAACCAATAATGAGACTGAATGCTGACCTGGCCAGGTATGCTGATTGCTTTTAGGCAATTCCTCATTTTCAGCTCTGATCAAGCACTGGTGAAGGTCAGGCCTGAAGACCTAGACCATACCCACAACTAATCTGGAACTGAGACCCCCAAATAGTCGGCTGAGCTCTCTGGTAAATGGAGAGCTTTCCAGATTGTACTAATATCTCTTTCTGCCCTAAAATAGCATATGTTATATAAAGTTTGCATAGAATATTAATGAATAAGGAACCAATTTGTTCACTATTATTATAAACATTCTTGAAATGACTGAGATTGTGTTTTGGTTGTTTTGTATCGTCTATGTCTGCTCAGACCACCTTCTCTAGAATGCAACTCAAATGGGCTCTAGTTCAGTTCCCTATGGAGTCCTCCTTGCCATCTGAAACCTCATGAATACGGTCTTTACTGTGCTTAGTCCTATCAGCATTCTGGTATTCTGAGCTTCCAGAAGAATAACCCATTAAATTTTGTGTAGAACATTCTACAGCTTCTCCAGCCTGCATTGACGATCTTTTCCAAACTCCTGCAAAGCAGTTCCAAAGAATTTTGAACCACATGGTCAGGTTTAAACACAGCAACAGCCTCACTCCTCAGTACCAATTTATGTATTATGCTGCTTTTCCATTGCTGTGACAAAAATACCTGATAAGAACAAATTAGAGGAGGAAAGATTTAATTTGGGCTTACAGTGTTGGAGGTTCAGTTCATGGTTGGCTGGCTCCAAAACAGAAACTCTGGTGGCAGAGCACTGAAGCTGGGAGAGAGACAGATGAGAGAGAACAGACAAACAGATATTGTCCCCAAGGCCATGTCCCCAGTGACCCACTTCCTCAAGCCTTTCCCACCTCTAAACCTTGCCACCTTGCCAACATAAGAGCTTTTCACAGTGACATATTATATACAAACTGTGACAGTCATGGATGTACTAATTATCTTGATCTGATGATTATACATTGTATACATGTATTGAAATGTCACACTGTGCCCCATAAATATGTACAGTTATCTGCTAGTTAAAATAACAAAAAGTAAATTGTAGACTCCCTGTGTGTCTTGGCCAACAGTCTCACTGTATAATACAAAACAACTGACCACACAACTTAGAGGAAGGAAGGTTTATTTGATCAATTTTGTGAGAGATTTAAGGTTCAGTCCATGTGAGACCAGTGTCTGCAGATCTCAGAGCATAGTCAAAGGAAGGAAGGAGAGAGAGAGAGAGAGAGAGAGAGAGAGAGAGATATCAAGGGCTGTACTCTTACATCATAAAGGTTGGTAGCAGAGAAAGCTAGCAAGCAAGGGGATTCAAAGACACAAGTGCAACTCCCAAGGCTCCACTCCCAGGGGCCCACTTTCTCCAGCCACACCCTGCCTGCCTAGGTTACCACTCAGTAAATCCCTCATAATGGATTTATCTACTGATGAGATTACAACACTCGTGATTTAATTACATCAAGTCTGAACATTAATGCATGATCTCTTCAGGGGACATTCTATATCTAACCATAACATTCTGTCCCGGCCCATGAGGAGCTCATGTCCATGTCAGAATACAAAATGCACTTAGTCCATCTCCAAGAATTTCCAAAATCTTAACAGTTCCAGCACTGCTCAAAAGTCCCAAAACCCAGTCTCTAAGACTCAAGGTAAACTCTTGTCTGTGAGCCCCTGTAAAAATATGAAAATAAAAATAAAGTTAACATGCATCGAAAGTACAATGGCAAAGGGTAAACATTTTCATTCCAAAAGGGAGGAATAGTGCCATAGAAAGAAGGAATGGGACCAAAACAGTATCAAAATCCAGCTGGGCAAATGTTTAGT